>JASDQU010109163.1:384785-403852 GCA_032191745.1 Picea mariana
AACTTCTTTCAAATCTTTGGACTTGACAAACAATACCATTGCAACTAAAACCTTCATTGCCAAGAGTCATTTATATTTGGACTAGATTGACAAAACACATCTTGAAACATCTAGTGAGACCTAATGATAATGGGTAAGTAAATCTCCCTATATGCTTCACATGTCATACATATTGTCATGAGTCTTGGTCACATCTCTGTGTAAGACATGAGTGACCTACTTGTGTATTAAATTGCTCAAAAAGGAACCAGTCTCCCACTTTGGTGGTCTTTTCCAACCGTAGAGACCCTTTCACTAAAGGAATAGTTATAACGAATACTTCATTTTGGATGATAAAGTCTAATTTATAGAAATAAAAGAGTCTTAGATGGGAACTAATTATTATACTCATTTATTACTTCACACATATTGACCGAAGTTATTGAATGCTTATATTATTGATGATATTTATATTCATATAACATAACTTCAAATTAACAACTTATTGGATTTGTGTAAGACATGAGTGACCTACTTGTGTAGTAAACTGCTCAAAAAGTAACCAGTCTCCCACTTTGGTGGTCTTTTTCAATGTCTTCCACTTTGGTGGTCTTTTCCAATTGTAGAGACCTATAATTTCATCCTTTCTCAATTGTAATCTTCAAACTTCTACCTCCTTCTCTCAATCTCTAGCAATTCATATTCTTATGGCCCATCTCTAAGAGATAGCTACAATTGTTCCTCTTCTTTACATGCCACTTGAACAATCAAATCAACTTCTACATGTCATTTGATGCCCACTTCCTAATGGCAATGAATTGGTTCAATAGTTATTTTCGATGCACCAATCACATGTTGCTTTTGATCTTGTAATCCCTTGTACATTTTGTCAATTCATTGAGGCTAATATATGCACCCTCAAAGAAACCATTAGGATTGATATATTCCATGGTAACATTGAGTGCTATTCTAACAAGAACCCCAATCAACTTAGTACTCAACCATTCAACTACTCATAGACCATACTACACGAAGAGTTGACCAATACACATTCTTTAGAACCTTTTAGGTTTTTGTTGACATTTTCTAGAAACATGCATCCATTATTTGCATTAATTATCTCAATGTGATCTTCAAGTCAATTATGAAGAGTTCAGTAAATCTATCACTTCCATATTAGGTTGGTTATCTCCTAGTGGAACTTCCCAACAAAACTTCCTACTTAGTCGCACTCTGACCTAATTGACTATTTGACTTCTTACACGATTCAACACATAATAACATATCCATTCCATTGACTAGTAAAGCAAAAAGTTCCATTTGAAGCTCTATTTTTACTATTTTTGTAAATACCTTATGACACTTTCCTAAATACCTTGGATTTATTCATCATTTGAGATCTTTAGTAGTATATACAAATATATTTACTTTTTTTTATGGATGTTGATATTTACAAAATTTTGTGTGTTGGTGTAATTTACTAGTATTGTGGCATTGATGTTCTTTAAATGAAAAGGAAAAGAGCTGACAACAATCTTGAAAAAAGTTAGAATTCATTTTATTATCAAATATAAACAACCATGAGTAATATGGACATGAATTGCAAAGAGTGAATATGGCATTGTACTTAACGAAGAATAATCTAGTGTCATATTGTATGATTGTAGTTCAAGAACAAGAATATATATATATATATATATATATATATATATATATATATGGAACAATTATTTCTTGAGTGCATCATATTTTTTAACACAATTTGATAGTTTACAAGAGTCTTAAAAAAATATTATGAAAAATAAGTGATCACAAGTGACAAAATCCTTAAAAACTAGGTTCAAAGTGTTTGCTAGCAAACATTTACACTAAGAATCAACACTAATATTCAAGATATTTCCCATGAATAGAAAATCTATATTACTTTGTTAATGTTCGTATTTCTATAATGAGTCAACTTATTCATAGATTGATTAGGTTCAAAGTGTTTTCTACCAAACATTTACACAAAGAATCAACACTAAGATTCAAGATATTTTCCATGAATAGAAAATCTATATTACTTTGTTAATGTTGGTATTTCTATAATGAGTCAATCTATTCATAGATTGATTCTGTTTTAGGTAATCTGTAACGGTCATTAGCCAAGCTATCAAGATTCCTTAGGTTAGTGAGTTTGGCCAAGCTATGATATATGCTCCCTTAGTTATGGTCTCAAACAAAAATTTCATTAAAAAACTCTATGATTAACATGATTATGTAATTCACGCTTGGTTTTGCATTTTTCTTTGTTCTTCATTTAATAACAAGAGAAAGAAATATTCATTGCCAAGAGTCATTTATATTTGGACTAGGTTGACAAAAAACATCTTGAAACCATCTAGTGAGACCTAATGATAATGGGTACACGTAAATCTCCCCCTATGCTTCACATGTCCTACATATTGTCATGAGTCTTGGTCACATCTCTGTGTAAAACATGAGCGACCTACTTGTGTAGTAAATTGCTCAAAAAGGAACCAGTCTCCCACTTTGGTGGTCCTTTCCAATGTCTTCCACTTTGGTGGTCTTTTCCAATTGTAGAGGCCCTTTGATTAAAGGAATAGTTATAACAAATACTTCATTTTGGATGATAAAGTCTAATTTATAGAAATAAAAGAGTCTTAGATGGGAACTAATTAAATTATACTCATTTATTACTTCAGACATATTGACCAAAGTTATTCAATGCTTATTTTATTGATGATATTTATATTCATATAATATAACTTCAAAATGACAACTTATTGGATTTGTGTTGGATATGTAGGCATAATTTAAACATGGTAGGAACTATGTGAGGAAACAAGGAATCATAATCTTATGAGGGCCATGTGACCTAACATTAGTGATATATGAAACATTTTCTAATGAAAAACCATATCATATGGGAGTTTTTATGTTAGAAATAACATTTTATCCCTACCTTCTAGTTAACAAAAACTCTTCATAATTAAATTGATATTTCATTGAATTTATATTTAATGGTATTTTTAATGGTATATAAATGTTTTGTAGAGTGATCTCATTCTCCATTCTCAAATGATTTAGACAAGAATTGGCATATTTATGCGAACCCCCATTAAGAAATAGGTAGCAAATTTTCTTTCATGTTAGTAGTTTCTTGTGCTTGAACATTAGGTAGCTAGTTTTAGTCATTCTCTTAATGGGGAAACTATATAAAGCAAGGGAGTTAGGGAGTTTATAGTTAATAAATCCCTTAGTGTAAATATGGTTCCTTTATGTAACAATTAGGTATAAATATCTTAGTGGAAATCCCTTAGTTAATAGTAAAATTAGGTCTCTTTATGTATCCCTTGGTGGAAATCCCTTAGTTTATAGTAAAATTAGGTCCCTTTATGTGACTTTAGGTCACCATAACATATTTCAAAATTATGTATTTAGTTCAACTATATCCATGTGACATCCTCCTCATTACGACAACAACTCTTTAACAGGTGCAATTTTTTTATTTTTTATTTTTAAGGTGTGTGCGCGCGTGTAAAAAGGAACAGACACACTTGAATCTATGTCACCACCCAATGACTAACAAGACTCAACCATGATGATCGCAACAAGAAGACATAAGGCGCACAACAAGTAACTGCAAGCATTAAACGACCATAGACATAAGGTGCACAACAAGTAACTGCAAGCATTAAATGACATACTGTGTTATGTACAGTACGAACACAGATGGAATAATCCATAGTAGTAGATTTTACTATTTCTACATAGGAAAGAAGGGCATTTAATCTGATTTCTCTGCTCCGGAGAGAGAGAATGTCAGATAGGCTCCTGGTCGAATGCTCAGGTAGAAACTAGTAATCTTTGTTAGGAGGTCGCAATGGTGGGAACTCTGCCTTTAAAGAGCCTGAGACTGCTGATACGACCTTAGAGGTGTGTCACAAGAGTGGAAACCATGCCTTTAAAGGGCCTGAGACTCTTGATACGGCACTAGATTCTTTACACAAAAATAATCACACACACAGACTTATATACAGAGCGACTAGCTTTATCAAATCAAAGAGTCTGATATCATACAACTGTGAGTTTGGACAATTCCAATTATAGAACTAACCCTAAAATTAATTAACAATCTCAATACATCCTATATGTTACATATACCATAAAATTACAATAACATTATCTTAACAACCTCACATCTTATGTTATAAAAACCTTGCAATTAAAACCTCAATCACCAATCACATTACTCCTTGTATGCTACCAATGCAATGAAGTTACAATAACTTTACCATAAAATAAATCAACATTACATTTATATCACCATAACCTTGCCAATGAATTAATAATAAAAAGAGATCATTACCGTAGCATTTAACATGAAGCATTACATTACATGATTCTTCCATTGCGCGCAAGTCTCATTCATCAGGCAACATGTCATTCAATTCTTAAATAATCATGGGCGCAAGAGTAAGTAAGTTTAATCCATCATTAGAAATAACTATATAAAAACTAAATATCTAGATCCACCATCTACTACATAAATCCTCAATGCGTAAAAACTAAATCTATGTCAATCATTCACTACATACTAACCACTGCTCAAGTAGCGATAACTAAAACCATCGGTACTGCATCCATAAGGCCATAAGGTGCCATCTAAAACAACACTAAATATACATCAATAAGCCAGTCAGAACTTCGCCAAGGTTAATATGTAAGTAACATCAACTGTAGGCTAACTAGCTTGGCTAAAATTAAAAAAAGGAGAGCCATTAGCAATTGGACACTAAATGCAACTAGTTTTAGCAAGGTTAAATGCAACCCATCCTTAATCCAACGTTCCTTCCCACTAGTCATTACTCTTGATGACCATAGCATCTATATAAACTAGAATGTTTCCATTAAATGTACAATTAAACGATCACAAGACCCTTATCACAAGCAATTAATAATGCATTCTCAATCGTAGATCAATCAACAAGTCTAGAAATTGCAATAGTCAATATTCACCACTCCACTGTAATCATTACACCTTCAAATTGGGCAGTTCTAATTTAACCATGTTCTCATCTACTAGCTATTAACATTAATTGAAACATCAGCCAAATAAAGTAGCTTGCTATTAATACATACTAACTAATATAAAGTAGTTGTTGTTATGAAAAGTTAACTAATACAAGGTAGATTGCCTTTACTAAATAAAGTAGATTGCTATATTAACCCAAATAATTGAATTGCTAATTCAGAAAACATTACTGACAAGGGAGGTTACTCTTATTAAATAAGTCGATTTCCATTTTTCTAAATACTAAAGAAATAAAACTGTTGCTTCCATGAAACATTTACTAAACAGTAGATTGTTTTTACTGAGATAAGGTAGATTGCTAATTCAGAAAACATTACTGACAAGGGAGGTTTCTCTTAATAATAAAGTCGATTTCCCATACAACTATTCCTAGAACAAATTCTTAGATCTAATTTACAAAAACGAAATGCCCATACATCTATTGCCAGAACGAATTCTCAGATCTAAATTTACAAAAATGAAAATGCCCACAGTGATATACAAAACGCCGACAGTAATAGAAAATGCCCATAGTAATATAAAAATGCCCACATCAATATAAAAACGCCCACAGAAGTTTATAAACGCCCACACCAATGTAAAAATGCCCATGACAAAGGTAAAAACGCCCACTAGGATATTTAAACGCCCACAGAAATGTAAATACACCCACAGAAGTGTAAAAATGCCCACGGAAATGTAAAAACGCCCACGACAAAGGTAAAAACACCCATTGGGATATTTAAATGCCCACAGAAATGTAAATACACCCACAGAAATGTAAAAACACCCACGGCAATGTAAAAACGCCCACGACAAAGGTAAAAACGCCCACTGGGATATTTAAACGCCCACAAAAATGTAAATACACCCACATAAGTGTAAAAATGCCCACAACAATGTAAAAACGTAGACAACAAACACAAGGCACAGTGGGAAATCGCACAAATCCAAGGAAGGTCGGCAATGCCAAGATCATAAAATTCTTTTATCTAATACCGACATGCAACAGAAGAGTAAGAAGTAATTTTTTATAACTGTCCCACAATTACAATTGTCAAAGAGCAAGGCAAGAAACCAATTAATCCAACAAGAACCCAAGCCATTTGAAGTTAAGTATTTTTCATCTCACAATGCCAATGCAAAAATGCTGATAACAATAAGAGAGGGCTAAGGTCCTAATACCTTCTATCATGCAAATGAATAACATACCGTTTCCTTAACTCCCGCCTCGCATGATGATCCCGCGCTCCGTGTTGCTCCTGCTCCGTGCCGCTCCCACTCGCCGACCGTAGAGACTACACCGGTACCTTCCATCCAATCGCTAGGGGTACTCTGCTTCCCCCTTAGCCCCTCGAGCTGCAAAGGAGCCACACACAATCCTGATGGTCCGTCTAGCTTCCCAGCTCGCCTCGCAAGGCCGAGTTACCACTCCTATCCAAGCTGGAAAATCCCAACTCTCCACAAGTAATCAGTCAAGTCACAATTCCGGTAGTGTAACATTACACTAACGTTCGATCCCCTTCTTCCTCATCTTCCCTTTCTTTTATAGAGTTTTCCAAACCTCACACTTTCCCTAAATCACTTTTAAATTAAAAATAAAAATATTCTAAACATTCTCCTTCGCACAAGTGTTGTCCATCCCCCTCTTTCCTCCAATAATTATTTTCTTTAAATTATTAATTTACTCATTTCCCTCACCCACCTAGAGTTGCTCCTAAATTTCCTCCTAGGTGTTCCTAGATCCCCTAACATGTTTTAAATAATTTCCCTAAAAATGAAGTTACTAAATTAACTCAAATTAGAAGGTTCTTAATTGCAGATTCCTTACTATGTTGACCTCGCTTTTTTTACCATAAGTTCCCAACTTTCCTTTATTATGTTTCCTCCAATCCTTAGTTTCCTAATTTTTATCATCCCCTTCTTTCCCCTTTTTATTAGAGCCAAAATGGAAGTTGTGCTATTTTCTCTCTTCCCATTATTATTAATTTAAAATCTTTTTATGCTTCCACAAGTTAAATAATTTGTTTCTTCTTTACAATTTAAAACCATGAATTTTTAATTAAATTATTTTTTTTTTTTAACTGTAACGATTATATTTTTTATTTATTTGAAAATAAAAGTGGGGGTCTTTGCCGAGGCAGCCCCAGATACATAGTTGATAGCCAGCTTTTTCGGTATCTTTGTTACACTATCATCAAGGGATTTGATAGCTGATGTCTTCATTGATTCTAATCTGCCCTTTAGAGAGGGTGCATCCGTTGTTTGCCATCCGGTCCGCTTCTCCATTCAGACTTCTGAGAATGAGATAGAACTTTATGGTGGTGAATGCTTGTAAGACTCTTTTCACTCTACCCAGAATTTTGTTGAGGCTAGCATTGTTGAAAAGGTCCTCCGAGTTTAGATTTTTAATAAGTAGCTCAGAATCTCCGAAGATTTGGAGTTCTTTGTCTCCCTTTTCTCTTGCTATGAGGCAAGCTCTAAGAATGCCAAAGATCTCTGCCTGATTATTAGTCTTCTGTCCGAGGCCCTAGCAAAAGCGATCTCTTATGGTCCCGTCCGGGTTGTATATGATCCCTCCGGCGCCCGCGTTTCCAGGGTTTCCTTTGGAGGCCCCGTCAAAGAAGATAGTGGTGAGGTGATTAGATTTCCACCAGTTTGTGAAGCTTTCTTCAGGTTCTCTTAATCTCCACTGCGGGTTTGCTGGTTGAGGTATGAGAGGGCGCTTGCAAGGAGAGGGATCTAGTGGTCTGAGCCATATTCGTTCTTCGGGTCGGAGCAGTGGATCTTCGATGGAATAATGATGTTGGGCTGATTCCAAGAGAAGAGCTTTTGCCTTGGCAGCAACCTGTTGGGGGGTGCGGGAATGTTCATTAAAGATTTGGTCGTTCTGAGCCAACCAAATCTACAAATAGACATATTTGGGTATTGTTGTCCAGATTTTCCTCCAGAAGGATTTAGAGGGGATGCAGAGAGGGTAGATGTTGTTCCAAGAGGCGAACCAAACAACAACTGTGTTTAGGGGAAAGGCTGGAACTTGCAGGTCCAGAAGGGAGAGTCTCCATACTTCCTTGGTGAAGTTGCACTCCAGGAATAGATGTTGGGCTGTTTCTTTATTGCTACGGCAAAGTTCACACCTGTGGGGCCCTGCGATTTTTCGTTTCTCTAGATTATCGCCTGTGAGGACTTTTTTTTGCACCGCTATCTAGAAAAAGAAATTGACTTTGGGGAGGGCTAAATTGTCCCACACTTGCTTCCAGAAGGTAGGTGGATGACTGATGTCCCTCGTATTCTGTAGGAATTTGTAACCGGCTGCTGTAGTGTAAATTCTTGACGGTCCCCAGGCCCAACTGTCCTTCAATCTGCGGTTTTCAGGATTGGCACCATCTAATAGTTCGATTAGGATATTTTTTTGATGTGTGAGCCATTCAGGTATGTCTGTGAAATTCCAGCCGGCCCAGTCTCCCCATCTGTCCCACGAAGAGATATCAAAGAGTCTGGTTTTGCCTGCCCGAATTAGCCAATTTCTGAGTTCTGCTGTGTTTTGATTCTCCTCCAGTGGATCGCACCCCATTATTCTATCTTTCCAGATATTGGTACTCTTGCCATTGCCCGGCGCTCTGTACAAATAATTATTGAAGAACTTGCTGCTCCTACTGCATAATTTCCAAATTAGCGTGCTTTTTCTTGTGGATTCGAATTGGAGATTTCTGTATGAGGAATCGCGGGTGTACTTGCAGAGGAGAGTTTTACTGATTGGGTGATGGGGGATGTGGGCAATTTGCCAAAGAAGTTTGCCTCCCAGCGAGAGATTGATGAGGGCAGGGTCACGAATTTGGAGTCCACCGTCTGCAATTGGGCGCTGAACTATATCCCATTTTTCTAAATGAAATCGTTTTTCATTTCCTTTTCCCCCATGCCAGAGGAAATCCCTTAAAAGCGTTGTTATCTGATCCGTGACAGCTCTGGGAGAAAGGAGAAAGGCTGACTGATAGATTGGCAGCGCGGCCAATTGAGATTTTATTAAAATTAATTTGCCTGCGTTGGTCAGCCAGAAGCCACCCCAGGAGGCGATTTTGGACTTTAGTTTACTGATAATGTCTGCCCATAGAGATCTTCTGTTGGCACAAATTGTGATAGGCAGTCCTAGATATTTTATCTTTCCCAGTTGGCATGTCCATTGAAGCCCAAGATATTCACGATATTGTTCAGTTCTTGCTGCCCTGTGTTCCAGCAATAGATTTCACTCTTTCTCTCGTTGATTAGAGCTCTTGAGACTCTGCAATAGCTTTTGAGGACAGAGTCAAAGGCTGTGGCTATTCTGGAGGATACTCCTCCGAGGAGCAGAGAGTCATCTGCAAAGAGTGAATGATTCATAGCTTCAGCTTCTAGGGAGGGTTTTAGATCGGGAATGTTACCAGCTAGTCTTTCAGCTGATAGTTTTCTGCTCAGGGTGTCAGCCATTAAGATATACAGAAAAGGTGAGAGGGGGCAGCCCTGCCTTATGCCTCTCCTAGCTTGGAAAAAATTGGAGGGTCTTCCATTGACAAGGAGAGCAATCCAGGGATTTTCTATACAGGCATTTATGATATGGACAAAATGAGGCGAAAAACCAAAGGCATGGAGGGATTTGGTGAGAAAAGAGCGATTTACCCGGTCGAATGCGTCTGCCATATCTAGTTTGATCAGCATTCCTTTTTCTTTTCGCCTTTTTCTGGAGTGAATTATTTCCTGTACTTGTATGACGTTGTCGAGAATGTTTCTGCCCTCCACAAAGCCTCCTTGAGGGCTGGAGATCAGCTTCTTTAGCAGGGGCTTGATCCTGTTTGCCAGCAGTTTGGCCAGAATTTTGTAAGAGGCATTACAGAGTGATATGGGCCTGAACCTGGCAAAGGTTTCAGGATTGGATTCCTTGGGGATTAACGCAAGATAAGTGGAATTGATCCCTCCTCCAATCTTGGCTTTTCGCATGAACCCCTTTATCATTTTTTGGAGATCTCTTTTGATGATGTTCCAGCAGACTTTATAGAAGTGTATTGAGAATCAATCAGGGCCTGGAGCCTTGTCTGATCCCATGGACCAGATTACTTTGATGATTTCCTCCTCTGTTACCTCTCTGGTGAGAACAGCATTGTCTTCTGGGGTGAGAAGGTGGGGTATATTGCTTAAGAAGTCTGCGCTTTCTTCTTCTGTGGCCTGGGGTCCATCACTAAACAACTTTTTGAAGTGGCTATCCGCTGCGGCTTTGATTTGGATGATGCCTTTGCTGACCTGGCCTTCTGCTGTCTTTATTTTGGAGATATGGTTTCTTGACAGTCGAGCTCTATATTGTCTGTGGAAGTAGGAGGTGTTTCGATCCCCTGCCTCTAGCCACAAGCTCCTGGACTTAATTCTCCAGTATTCTTCTTCATTACGGAAGGATCTATATGCTGAAATTTGTGCTTTTGTTTCTTTTTCCAACAGTTCCGAAGTAATATCTTTGTTTTCCATTTCTGCCTGTGTTGCTTCCAGGTTTGCCACTGCTTCTTTTCTTGCATTGATTGGAGTAGGGGCAGGAGTCTTTATCCACTCTTTCAATGCTTGTTTGGTGGCTTTCAGTTTCTGTTCCCAAATGTAACTTGAAGATCCTGTGTATGCTTTGTCCTAGGATTTTTTAACTGTTTCAAAAAAACCTTCACGCTCTATCCATGTAGGGCTAAAGTGAAATGGGAGAGGCCCGATATCTTCCTCTTCCTCTATATGTAGCAGAATTGGCTTATGGTCAGAGGTGAGCTTTGGTAAAATTTTGTTTGAGATTATCTTTTTTCCCATGATGAGGGAACCTTGTACCATAAAGCGATCAAGGCGAGCAGAGATATGCTCTGTTCCTGTTCTATTGTTCGACCAGGTGTAGAGGCCACGAGTAGGGATGAAATCTAGAAGATCCCAGTGATGTTGAAGGTCCTCCACGAGGGTTAGCATCGGGTCTCTGCTGGTTGAGCCTCCTCTTTTCTCTTTTGGTTTGAGAACTATGTTAAGGTCTCCTTCTACGATAATGTTTTTGGGTTGTGATGTTCTAGAAATGCTGAAAGAGAGGCCCAACATTCTCTTTTTTCGGAATAAATGACATGAACATAAAGATTAAATAAGGAAATTGTCAACTTACTTGCATAATGTGTCAGCTCCGTGTAGATCCAATGTTGAGTTTTATGTGATTTATTCAACGAAAAGTTTTCTTCTGTCCAAAGTGTCGCTAGCCCTCCGGAGGAGCCCCTTGAACTTACTGCAATGCCAGCTTTCTTCTTCCATTTTGTTTTGTTGATGTCTAGTAGTAGTCGGTCTTCAATTTTTGTCTCTTGGAGTATGGGGATATCTGTGGGTTCAATTTTCTGAAGGTCCATAACTGCTTCAGCTTTGGAGGTGTTCCCTAGACCTCTGCAGTTCCAAGAGGTGAGTTTCATGTTGAACTTATGAGGAGGGGGAAGGGCCTCCCTTAGGCGGCCTAGATCTGGTATTTTTTCCCATGGACATTTCTATGGTGGATTGATTTCCTTGGACTTTAAGTCTCTCTGCTTCCTCTTCCCTTAGTTCTTTGCGGGATTTCCTTCCTGCTCGTTTAGTGGGACGCTCAAGGGTTTCGTCCTCTGATGATCCGGCACTTTCAGGTTGTTTTGGCCTTGTTATTTCAGCATAGGATGGATTGGGGGGGCTGCCTTGTGAGGCCACTACCTGATTTTCTGCTCCCTTATCTTTGTTGAGAGGAGGGGCTTCTGGTAGCTCCTGAGTTTCATTGGCTATTCCTTCTTGGTTATTCTGTTGGATTTCAATTTCCTTCGGAATTATTTCCTGTTCTTGAGTTTTCTTGTGGCTGCCTGTTGCTCCTGTGCTTTGCCTTTTGCCGTTTCCCTTTCTTTGCTGGGGGTTCTTTTTCACAACCATCCACTGATCCTCTTTTGTCATGTCTGATTGCTCCTCTTCTTTTTTTTTGCAGTGCTTTGCAAAGTGCCAGTGGCCGTGGAAGTATTTTCATTTGAAGGGGAGATGCTCGTAGTCCAGCTCTTGGATATGTGACCATCTGACGACCGTGAGATTGATTGCCTCAGGCAGACCCTCTTCTAGATCGACTTCGACACAGATTCTGGCGCACGAGAATTGGTCCTTCCTTGCTGCATGGTCGATGTATTTTCCAAGCGCGTTACCGATGATCTGAAAGATTTTTTGGTTCCAACAGTGAAGAGGCAGATGCGGTAATCGCACCCACACCGGGACTGCCTTGGGGACGTCCTGTGTGGGGTCAAAATCGGGAGACCATTTGTTTAGATACAACCCTTGAGGTCCCATGAAGTAGGGGACGTTTCGGAAGATAAGGCTTCTATCTTCTGTATTTTCAAAAACGAATATGAAGAAACCCTTACCAACGAAATAGCTCTTGACTCCCTCTTTGATCAGAGGTGACCAGTTCCTTTGCGTCCAATATTCTACTCACTTTGGGGACGGCCAGAGGCCCGTGAACTGGCCAATAAGCCCTCTCTCGGCGAGATTCAGGGCAGCTTTGCATGTCTCTTCTTCAGGAAGGGCTACCGTGGGGATCGAGTCAATCTTTTTAACAAACTTCTGCTGGATGGCCGTGAGAGGGCGTTTCTGGGTTGTTTCTATCAACGCTTTGAATGCAATGATCTCAGGCGGAGGAGGAGGGTCAGAGCCCCCGCTAGAATCCATTGGTTGAGTTCTGAACACGTCCTACATTCGCGTGGGTGCTCAGGAAGGGCTCCAGAAGTCCGTGGATTCAAACTGTCACTGATCGGCTGAAGAAACGGGGGCTGGAATGGTTCTGACCTGCACCAGAGGCAGAGGCCGGCGGCTAATTCCTAGATAACCAAATGCTTTTTCAATGTTGCCTACATAATTTTTAATTAAATTATTACTCTTTTTATTTTACCCCAAAAATTTATGAAGACTAAAACTATTACCTAAGGGTTTTTTTTTGGTATAAATTTTTATTTTTATTTTTATAGGGTCTGTTCTTAAGGTTAGACAAAATTTTACCCTGAGAAGTTTTAGACTTAGGACTTAGATTCTGAACTAGGCGACATTTAATTAGGGAAGTAGCTTAAGAATTTCTTAATGTGATAAATGTCTTAGGGCCATCTAGGTTTGTTCCTTCATCAACATCAACGCAACGTGCCCTTCAAGAAGCACCATGTGCTCCAAGGGTGCCAATCGCTAACTTATGTTTCTTTTGCACGACGTCCTCTTCAGGATGCACCACGTGCTCTAAGGGTGCCACTCTCCAACTTGTGTTTCCTTCGCGTGACGTGCCCTTCAGGATGCACCACGTGCTCCAAGGGTGCCACTCGCCAACTTGACTGATTGGTAGACATCTATAACCCCTGGAGTTAACACTTCGCCAGGTGAACTTGTGGGAGGCTAAGGGATCTAAGGAATAAGGCTCCCGCCTTATTGCGCACCCCTTAGAATCATCGTGAGTGACTGTCACAGTCTTCCCTCACGACATCGTGAATCCTCTCGAACTAGGTAACTGTTAACCTACAGTTTGAGCCATGGTAGGAGTGATAGTAGGCTATGGCAGGGCTGTTGTCCACACCTCTCCCTCAACCTCTCTGGAAATCGTGTGTGGCCCCTTTACTCCATATGTAAGTCTGGTCGGCAAGCTATCGTCATCTTGCATCATCAAAAATCGTGTCAGAACATGTCAACATCATATCATCAAATCAATGAAATATCACAGTAAATAAATCAACCCAAATAGCACACTCCCTAACTCAATCTGGAGTCCAAGGGGTTCCACCGATGCCTCTGCATCCTCAAGGATCAAAACCTTGAACACTCAATAAAACTAAGTCAATAGCACCTGTCTACGTCAAAGCAGTAAAACATCATGTCATCTATCATAACGCATCATAATCAAGGATAAATGTTTTAACATCATAAAAGTCCAGATCACTTGCGAGCAAGTGTCCTCAAAGAATAAGTTTTCTCAGTGCACCAGAGTGGGATGTTACATACATCCCCTCTTGGTCTAAACTTCGTCCCAAAGTTTCTCAGTATCAATTCTAAAATAAAAGTACCATAGTATCATAATTCTATCTATCAAACAAAAATGGGAACTGCTGGCGCATATCATATGCGTCCTCCCAGGTCGCCGAGTGCGGACTATAACTGTCCCACTGGACCTTGACCTGATCTACCGTTCAACATCATAATTGTTGAACGTGATGATATAATATGCGGACTGGCTCAGCCATGAGCGCTCCCTCGTCCAATACCTGCAAGGAACTCATGTCAATCACGTGTGTAGGATCACTAATATAATGTCTCAAAACAAATACATGAAAAACATCGTGCATACACCTCAAAAAATTAGGCAAGGCTAGTCCATAGCCCATGGGCCCCTTTCTCTCCACAATCTTGAAAGGTCCCATGAACCTAGGTGTAACGCCCCTCCTGGTTATGACAAAAACTCTGAAACAGGTGCAAATTTTTTTTTTTGTTTGTTAAAGTTTGTGCGCGCATGTAGAAGAAACAACCCCCTCGACTCTACGTCACCACTCGAACCAACAAGACACAAGTAAGAAGAACACAATCAAGCCGACCCGACATATCACAGTGACAACAAGAAATAAATGCCCCTTGACATAAGGTGTGCCACTAGAAGCTATAAGCAGAAACAGACACCAAGGGTTAGGTACAGTACTGTCACAGAATGAAAGAATCCAACAATAGAGTCGCAATAGTGGAAATTGTGCCTTTAAATAGCCCGAGACTACTGATATGGCTCAGAGTGTGTCGCAAGAGTGGAATTGTGCCTTTAAAAAGCTCGAGACTCTTGATACAGCACTGGATTCCTTCCAATGGATTTACACACAGACAAAAATACTAAGCTACAAGAGGTGTCTATATCCCGCCCGACACGAACAAACTACGCAATACAATACCACCAAGTGCTGCAAATCAGGGACAATCATGACGTCTATGGGAGATGCAAGTCAGGAGGACTCTAATAATGACCCACTCCTATTGAGACCCGAAGACATCAAATAGGATCAAATGCTCCATTAATTATTATTAATCTACGGAGACCTTATCATCAACGCTTCAATTTAACGAATAATAACCTAGCAGTCTTAGACATCATCCCGAACAGTTGAATTAAGCAATATTAACATTGCAACTCACCCATCATCATTGGCCTTGCAAATTAAAACGACCCTTATTATTGCAACTTGACAAGTAAATTCATGGCAATTAAACAAATATTAAATTGCGAATCAACCATCATCAATTCCTTGGCAATTAAAACAACCTTATCATTGCAAGTTAACAAGTAATATCATGGCAATTAAACAACTATTAAAATGGCGAATCCACCATCATCAATTCCCTCGCAAATTAAACACCCTGCTTATTGCAAATTAACAAGTAATATCATGGCAATTAAACAAATATTAATTTTGCGAATCAAACATCATCATTGCCCTGGCAGATTAAACAACCTTATTATTGCAAATTAAACTATTAGTACCAAGGCAATAAAACAATTATTAATATTTCCATTTGAACAAGCATTACCATTACCATTTAGAAAATATTAAAATTGCGGCTTTAACCAATATTAATATTACTGTTTAACAATTATTATCATTGCATCCGATTTAAACAATATAACATTGCCGACATCAAGTGTACTCCTTGCAAATTAACAAATATTAATTAAAATCATGCGAATAATTCGGTGGAGGGTAATTGTGTGGAAATGGTGCAAAGTCAAATCTAAATATACCTTTTCATTAAATGACCACGCCTATCCACTAACTAACTCCCAAACACATTAATAAAGACATCCATACCCTAAATGATAAACAATTAAAGAAATAAACCCCCCCCTTTTTTTAAATGATTAATGAACGAATAAAGCCCGACTCAATGACAAATGAGGAACCAATCTTGCTTTACACAAACAAAGGCATAGCCGATCTAATCCACCATCTTCATTATATTGCATTTTAAACCCTAATAACATTAAATAAATCAATGTTATCTTTGGCAACTCAAGCATCAGTAGTATTGCATTTAAAACCTACGCATCATCATTATATTGCGTTAAAACAATAATAGCATTAATTCAACAAAGCTAAAATGGTTGCTTACGCGCCATCTTGATATTGCATTTTAAAACAATAGTAGCATTAAATCGACAGGTTGACCTAGTTGCTTACGCCTCATCATGATATTGTGTTTTTAACAATAACAGCATAACATAAAATGAGGTTATCATGGCCACTTAATGCATCATCAGTATTGCATTTTAAACCTACACATCATCATTATATCACATTAAAATAAGAATAACATTAATTCAAACAAGGTTAACATGGCTGCTTACGCGTCATCTTGATATTGCGTATTAAATAATAATAGCATTAAATAGAACGAGGTTATCATTAAACTCAGAATTTAAAACTTAGAATCTAGGGTTCTCAGGATCCTCGGCCAGCGCGCAGGTCAGAGCTGCATAAGGGTGAGGGAACGCATGTGCCACCGTCTTCTACAGGCGGGTTTTTCAAGGGGACGAGTTCTATCATAGTTGATATGCTCTATTCTCAGCAGTTAATCGATTGACATACCCRCCTATGGTGTTCGGGCAACCTCCCTACCTRGGATGGTGATTATTACATAATCCAGATATACTTTAATGGTTAAATTTTAAACTTTAATGACATCTTTGTTTTTACGTTGAATTCTTTATGCCAGGCTGTAACATTATCAAATGACCTGGATATTCACAGAAGAGATATCGCGCTGAGGGCGTCCATAACCATAATGAGATCGAGGTACCAAATGCCACCGTGGATATAGACATTAAGAGTTAATTTTTATTTTATTTTATTGTGTTAAGTTTTAATAGTGCAATTGCCAGATTTCCAAGGCGTTACTAACATATTTTGTGTTTTCCCATTTTCAAACATCGAGCCCGATCATTTACCTAAAAATGAGATCTGTTTGATCGAAGTTTAACCTATTCCAACAAATAACAATACACCCAAATTATTCATCAAATATTAATCACTCACCTCATATCAAATATAAACACTTAACATTTTATTTAAATAAGGAATATATATATCCACCAGCTTTCTCATTATTTGATTTAATGCTAGTTTGAGTGGGTTATAAAATTACGCCGTCATTAAATTCCTGCCATGTAGAGTTCCGAGAGCCATTGAACTCTAGCATAGTAAAACCTAACCTGTTTTCTTTCATACATGGAGATGATTTGTTATCTTCAGTTTAGGGTTTCAGATTTGAGGACTGAAGGCGAGAGTTGAAAAGTTCATACTAAGTTGGGATTGGGTGTACTGTATTTTAAACCACGTTTTTTTTTTTTAACCAGAATGGAGGCTTGCGAGAGGTGGGAGAAAATTACTAATAATTTACAACTTACACATAATCATTTATTTTCACTCTATAAATTTATAAATAGAAAACAAACTCATGTCTAATATATTTTAATTTTGTAAGTCATAATTTATTCTCCCTTATAAATAGAAGACAAATTTGTATCTAACAATTTATCCATTTTTAAGCCGCTCTCTACCACAAATGGTTAATCCAACACAAGCATTCCTTATGCAATAATAAATTATTGCTGACAAAGACTCTTAATTGAAGAACCTCATCAATTATAATCATCATTACTTTAATCCACTCAATAAAATCAGTGATTTCATAGCGGCCAGAGGTGGAAATAGAAGTTAGGGTTCTGCTTGAGGTTAGGGATTTCGTTGTGAGGCAGAAGAATGGTGGGTGCGCACGTGCGTAGGCGACTCGCGAATTGGTCTAGGGTCATGGGCGAGGGATGAAACGAGGATCAACAGGTGTAACAGCTTTCCATTTAAACACCAAAATTAAAGGTTTCCATTTAAACGCCAGCACACCAGAATTACAAGATGGACGCGACTTGTAGAACACCAGAATGAAAGATGGAAGGCGGCTACCATTCAGTTCAAATCGCGAAAAAGCGCAAAGCCCAAGGGATTAATACCAGGGTACCTGTATAAGGTAATTTATTAGGAAGGAGATATTAGATTTTGAGGAGGGTGGTAAATTAAATCCACTGGAAACCAATTACAGTCAGCGTCCCGCCAGTGCCATATCCGACAACGACTCAATCTAGTTGCAGTAGGCGCTTTAAAAACCCACCAGGACACCTTGTATAAAATGAAATAAAATGCTATTGCCTTATCTATCCTAAATTAACAATCCACCATATATTAATGATCCATCCTATCATTTTCCCATCCAAAATTCATAACACAAGCCGATTCAGTTTTGAGTTAAGGTTCAGAACCATTTTTCGAAGGACGGGCAAGGGATGGGACGGCCTCAAGAGGTTCGCCATTTTCCCAAACAGGAAAAAAATAAAAATTTCATTAAAAGAAAACAAAGGTAATTACTTTATTTACAAGGTGGGTAGCAGCCGTAAGGGTTTCATGGTCATGCCAATATCTATTAAGCTACAGTTCACATACACAATTCATACTATATCCACTAAAACTACAAGTTGCAAAAAAGCCATTAACTACAGTTTATAAATATGCATAGCAAGATAGAAAGCCCAGAGATTTACATACCTGTGTCCTTAACGCTTGCAGCAAGGTTTCTTGTGCTCCCACCGCTCTAGCTCCTACTTGCAAACCGCAAAGAACCTACCGGTACCTCCTAGCCAAACGCTAGGGGTACTCTTCTTCCCCCTCAGCCCCCCGAGCCGCAAAGGGGCCACACACAATCAGAGAGTAACTAGCTTCTCAGCTCGCCTCCAAGGCTGAGCTACCACTCAAGTCTGCTGAGAATCCCCAACTCCTACAAGAAATCAGTCCAGTCTCTAGTCTGGCAGCATAACAATACCAATCTGAGAAAAGTCCCATTTCTTTCCCCCTCTCCCTTCTTTTATCCAGTCCTTAAACCCTAACTCCCCTCCCCTTTAGGTTTTCCCCCCTTTTCCCTTTTATTT
>JASDQU010109164.1:31302-41841 GCA_032191745.1 Picea mariana
AAGAAACATCATTCTCGGTGTTTTACCACCGTATAAAAATATTTATATAGAAAACAAAAAATGGTTATGCCTTTTTCATGTCATCCTCTAATTCACATGTAGCCTCATCTGCTCTAAAGTGCTTCCATTGCACCTTGATCTGCACAGTAGCTCAGTTTCAGAGAAATGTCTCCTTTCTTTCAAGTATGCATTGAGGCCCGGGCTAGAAATATCCTTCTGGTTCCACCTGTATCACAGTCCAATCAATAACATTATTAGGATCATGCATATATTTCTTTAACAAAGATACATGGAACACATTATGAGCTCTAACAGTTGGAGGTACATAAATATGGTATGTCATTGGTCCCACCCTTTCTAGAACTTCAAGTGGTCTACAATAGTGGGGTACTATCTTGGTACAATTTACCATTCTTAGGGAGATCCTTTTAGGATTAAATCTGATCCCCCACCTCGAACTCTTTATGAGTTATTTTACTATCAACGTAGCCCTTTTTCCTGTCTTGAGCCACTTTCAAATTCTGCTTAATTCTGAGTACTTTTCATTCCATCTCCTTCAACATCTCAAGTCCAATTTTGATCATGTCTATTGGATCATCCCAAAATATTGGAATTATGTACTTTCTACCATACAAAGCCTCAAATGGGCTCATTTTTAATGATTCTTCATAGCCATTGTTGTAGGAAAATTCTACCAAGGGTAGATAATCTTCCCACTTATTGGGCTAGTGCATAATATGCATCCTCTAACTATCTTATAGAAATTTGTTTACCCTCTTAGTCTTATCATATGTTTAAGGATGGTAAGCAATGTTGAAGGACAATTGTGTTCCAAATATTGCAAATAGGATTTTCCAGAATTTTTATGTGAACTTAGCATCCTGATCTGAATTGATTTTCTTGGACATGCCATGAAATCTAAAATTTTCCTTTATAAAAATATCAACAACATCTATGGCTTTATAAGTGGATTTAATTGGAATAAATTGAGTTTACTTACACAACTTATCCACCACCACCATGATCGCATCATGTTGCTTGGTTGTTCTTACCAGTCCTGTGATGAACTCCATGGAGATAATCTCCCATTTTCATTCTAGAATTTGCATCGGTTCCAGCAATCATGTTGGGTGTTTGTGCTCAACCTTGACTTGTTGGAAATCCAAACACTTCACAATATATTCAGCAAAATCCCTTTTCATTCCCGGCTAGAAATACAATTTTCTTGTTGTTGTTATCATCTTTTGATAACTCGGATGACCCACATAAGGCCTCCTATGAAAATCATCCACTATTAACTTCCTTTGTTCCATTGAATCGGGTATGTACAATCTGATGGTGTAAATCAACAACCAGTCTTCAATGAGTTGATACCCTTCGCATCTCGGCCCTCTTGGATACTAGCTTAGGTTGTTCTTTATTATCTTAAAATTCTCATCATGCTGCAGAGAAAATCTGATCCTATGTTTTATATCAGAGTCACACACATTGATTGTTGCTAAGTGTACCCTTTGCACACTTCTAATTAGTGCATCTTCCACTCAATTTTCGTTGACTTTGATGTTTCTAATTTCAAAATCAAATTCGCTAATAAGTTCCATCCACCTAGCTTGTTTAGCATTTAAACATGGTTGGCCAAATAAATATTTCATCCCACAATGATATATCATCAAGACAAATCTACTCCCAAGCAGGTAATGTATCCGCATCTTCAAAGCATGTATGATGGTTGCAAGTTCCAAGTCATGAGTAGCATAGTGATGCTCATGCTCATTCATCTTTCTTGAGTCGTAAAAAACCACAAGTATTTCTTGCATGAGGAATCCACCAAGTCCTTCTTTGAAAGCATCTAATCAAACTAGGAAATCTTTGTTAGGGTCTATAATTTTCAGGACAGTTCCAATTGTCAAAAGATGTTTCAACTACTGAAATTTGGTCTCACATTCTGCTAACCATACAAATTTCACTCCTTTTCTTTGCAGTGAAGTGATGGGGTGACCAATCTTAGAGAATCCCTTAATAAATCTCATATAGTATCTAGCTAATATCATAAATTATCTTACCTTGGATACATTTCTAGGGGTTGGCCAATCCATGATGGCCTTGATCTTTTATGGGTCTACTTCCACTCCATCTTCTGAGATTACATGACCCAAATATTGGATTTGCCTGTAGAAGAAATCACAGTTGTTGAATTTATCATACAGCTAGTGTTCCCTTAAAACCTGTAGCACCAATCTAAGGTGTTCTTCATGTTCTTCCCTCGTTCTGGAATAAATCAAAATGTCAACAATGAGCACAAGTTCAAACTTGTCCAAATACTTGTTGAGAACATTGTTCATCAAACACATAAACGTGGCTAGTGAATTCGTAAGCTTGAATGGCACCACCACAAACTCATTGTTTCCATACCTTGTTCTAAAGGAAGTCTTATGGATGTTTTCATCCTTAATTCTGACTTGATGATATCTAGACCTCAATTCCATTTTAGAAAAAATTGTAGCTCCTTTGAGCTGGTAAACAAGATCATCAATTCTGAGTAGTGGTTATTTAATCTTGATGGTCATCTTATTTAACTTCTTGTAGTCAATACATAGCCACAGAGTACCATATTTCTTCTTTACAAACAATGTTGGTGCTCCCCATGGGGACACACTCAGCCTAATATACCCTTTATCCATCATCTCTTTTAGTTGTAATTTTAATTCCACCAACTCTGGTGTGCTCATCCTATAGGGCCCTTTAGATGTTAGTATTTCTCCTAGTATTAGCTCTATGGAAAATTCAATGTTCCTCTTAGGAGGAAATCCAAGTACCTCCTCTAGAAACACATATCTGAATTCATACAACACTGGGTGGTCTTCAATTTTCATCGTGTTGCTTTATGTTGAATATAACACTTGTATTGCATACAAGGGACACTCTTTCTGGCTATACTTCTTGAATTGAGGCACTCATGTTTTCCTTCTTGATAAAGGCTTATGGATTCCCTATAGCATCCTCTTGTTTCTTTCATCATCTTCACAATTTTATAGAGATTTGTTAAAACAATATAGTTTTACTTTGTGGGCAGCCAACCAATCCACACCTATCATCACATCATATAACCCCAAACGAAGTAGGTTCAAGGTTGCATGTGTATGCAATCCATTCATTTCAAATGGGAAAGCTTCAATCATTTTTGTCACACTCTACTTGGTTCTTGTGCCTAGCTGAACTAACCATGATCTTCCATGCTTCCTTCTATGTAAGACACATGCTTCAACAAATTGGGGTGAAATATAGCTAAGGTTAGAACAAGGGTCAATTAAAATTGAAATGGGTTGTTTGGTAATTATACATTCCAGCTCTATCACTGAATCTTGGTGGTATGCCTATCAATTCTTGACAACTGCATAAATTTGTGGCATGCCTCTGGCTACATCATTGACAGTAATATCCTCCTAAACATTGTAGATTATCTTGTTATCATGTTGCCTATGAGGGAAATCCCTCAACAGATATGCCTCTCCAAAACCCTAGCATTGGATAGATCTTTTCTATTGCCCCTCCTTCTTTTCTTTTGTTTGTTATGTTGGTTTTTTCCCACTTTGAGAGGGAAATTTTTATTGGGTACACTTCTAGTGGGATGACTGGACCAAACACCACTTTTTGGATTCGTGTATTGGGATGGTTTAAATCCTTTCTTTTGGAACCCATAATTATCCTTATTTTTCTAGTCCTTAAGAGGCTCATGCCTATGCTTAGATTGATCATAACAGTATTTGGCCTTTTGGATGGTGTCCTATAGTGTCTTAGGCTCATCAAAATCAATTTTTTCTTGGTAGGATTGTTGTAATCCATTGAGGAAGAACAGTATTCCCGCATTCTCATCCTTGAATAAGAATCCATGGTAAGTTGTAATATACCTTACATATATTACAATGTTCATTAATTACTAATTAAATGATTATTGTAATAATTATACTTTTAATGTAAAGTCACGTCTTTTAAGACAAAAAGACGTGACTCTACTCATTATTTATACACGTCGTTGTACATTGACTAAGACATCGAATAATAAATATTAAATATTAAATAATATTTTATATATATCTAGTTCCATGCTTCCAAGTGGTATCAGAGAAAAACATATGTCATCAAATTGAAGTTGCATGACTAAGTATGGAAACCATAAATGCCAGACTTGAAAACACGAAAAACATTATGGAGAATAGAAGTGACGCTCTCTAAGAAATGAAGAATTATGTGAATGAAATAATAGAAGAACAATTAAAGAAGGCATTCTTGGCATACTTAAAAGAGAGGGGTTACTGCCAAAACCAAATCTCACTTCAAGAAGAACATCAAAAGAATCTCTCCATCACCAAGACGGACCCCTAGGTCACCAAGATAATTCCTTTGTCCTCCGTACTACGCAGCATTAATGGTAATACTAATGATGATAGTAACAACTTCAATCATAGCGTGGATGAAGATGAGAACAAAAAATATGAAGACAGTCGTAGCATGGATGAATATGAGAGTCGTGATTCCTTTCAACACCTTGGTTTTGATCAAAAATATTATGAAACCCTCGTTGGAAAAGATCTGGGTTACAACAAAAGTGGTTTTGATATTGATGATGGTGGTTATGATGGAAGAAGTTTGTGGCTAGATCATTCACATCTTCGATATAATTTAACCAGGACATACACATCTAGCATCCAGAATTCAACATGTAATGTCAATGGAGTAGTTGTCCAAGAAGAAGGAGAATCCTCAAATGTTAACGAGCCTCACGTACAAGTGCCTTTGAATGATAATAATAATAATAATAAGGGAGATGGAGTAGTTGTCCAAGAAGAAGGAGAGTCCTCAAATATTAATACCCCTCACGTGCATGTGCCTTTGAATGATAATAATAAGGACCAATTCTCCAACTGCGAGGCGTGGGGAATTTTACGTCCCATGGAAGAAGGAAATCCAAATTTTAAAATGTTGGTTTTAGATTTGGATGGAACGTTGGTGCATTCAAGTAGGACGCCCGTGCCCGTCTTCTATGATTATTGAATCAACTTTGAGCAACAACGTGTGACACATTCATATTACGTGTCGAAGAGGCCAGGGATGGATGAATTGTTGCATCATTTGGGTGCCACAACGTTGTATGAAATTGTATTGTTCACCACAAAATCCAAAGAATATGTCGATGTTGTGGTGGAAGCATTGTTGGATTCATTGTCTGCCACTGCCTCAGGGTTGCAAGAAATATGTATTATATCATGCCTCTCTTTTAGTTCTGTGTATAATGGGTTACTTGTTGTTGGATCCTACAATTGAACTACTACATTATATGTTGAAGAAAATGCAGAGCTTTTATTCTTCCTACATAACCAAGAAAGTGGTGTTACCATTCTTGATGAATTTAAGCACAAAGAATATTCTTCCCAGAGGCCTTTTGCACCCTCTAATTCAGAAATATCTATTGCTACCACGTTTTCCTCAGAATACTTCAATTACCTCACAGAAACACATGATATTCCTTATGGAACCCTAATTGTGATGGCTGAGACAGTCATGAAGGTCGTCTCCCTCAGTTCCTCTATCAACAACAATGTCGAAGTCCTCAGGAAGGTGTCATACGTTCAGGTTGAAGTATCAAAGAATGGCATTGAAGCTTGTATGCTTGTCAATCAACCATCTCGAGTAAGAAAGACAATTGACCGCTTCCTTATTTCCAAGGAAGATGGAGATGAGGTAAATGATGCACATGATCATTCACCTTCACCTCTTCCAGATGATGAGTTCATGAAGAGAGTGAAGAAAACTAAAGTTGACAAACTATCCATTGTGGACCACTCCAAGGTGCATTATGCTCCTTTCAGGAAATACTTTTTATGCAAAGTAAGAGAAATATCTCTAATAACATCAGAGGAAGTTTCACTTTACAGAAATCAGCTTGAGCTTATAGTAACTTCGATGCACCAAACTACTATGAAAATTATGTGAACAGGTTATGGCGCACTGGAAGAGAAGGTCGCAAGGGTGTTTTCATCACCTTCATTTTCTAGGAGGAAGAAATATATGCTCTTGACCTTGTAAAGGCATTGGAATTATCTGAACAACCTATACCTGAGGACCTAAAAAAGTTGGCTGAGGGGTTTAAGGCTAAAGTGATTCAAGGGACTAAGCATGCTCATGGAACTGGATATGGTGGAAGTGGATTCAAGTTTAATGAAGAGGAAGACGAGGCTAGGAAAAGAAATCTCAAGCAAGAGAGTATTGATGCTTAGGACGACCACTAAACTTAGAAGGCCATGTAAGTCTTGCAGGGTTCCATGTAGGTAGAATCCTTGTCAACATTTGTGAGTGGATCATGAATGAGGTCATCCCCATTGAAAAAATGCTAATGCCATTGGCTGAGAAGCACACCCGTAGATCTCAATATTCTAGTCCTAGACCCTTCCCTTGTGGAATACTTACACGCCAGCTGAGAAATGTAAAGGAAWATGCATCCACGTCACATGATTTAAATCACATTCACTCTAGAAGTAACAATCCTCATGCAACCTTCTTATTCCCCACTCAAAATAAATATTCCACGTTCACCTCTAGCATACCGAGTATGTTTCCTATGTGGAAGCTATCAAATCTATGTATGCACATTGACAAGTCTGGGAGGAGTACAAGGGGCATGGGAAACCAAGTGGTGGAAACACAACCATTTCCAAACTCTCGGAGTAATAGTTTTAGAGATGATTTAAATAGTGTTCATAGGACCTTCAGTGGCAAATTGAAACAACGTTATGATTTATATCTAAATGATAAAACTTTTTTGAATTTAGCTACAATTCTAGGTCAAGAAAGAGCAATGTTTCTAACTTTTTCAAGGGGATTTCCTCTAAATGAGTTAGATCTCATTAATTATTTCAATCAACAATTTGAAGGAGAAGTTGTGCAAAGAGTGGTGCCACGATGAGCTAGACCGTGTGACTATTATGACATGTTAGCCTTGGAGCTCAAGTAAGATTTTGAAAGAAGAGAACAAGAGAAGAAAAAGAGTCAAAATAATCCCTGGCAATCTGTGATTGTACGCAACGGAATATATAGATTGTACATCGATTATGAAAGCACAAAAAATCCATTCTTTTACTCAAGATTTGAGATAGATGAGGAGTATGAGATTCTTTATGTTTTGGAGTCAGGCTCATTCGTGTTGGTGTGCTTGGCAACCAATACATCCAATGGTGAAGAAGTTTCTATCAAGAAATTGGAGAAAATTTACAACAAAGAAATAATATTATCAACTCAGTGTGTCTGAGCGAGAACATGTTTCAGCTCCATTCTCATTCAACAGCCCACAAATTCAATCATGGCTTTTTTTGGTCCACAAGTTGACTATCCAAATTTCAAGCTTGTTGGCAATGGAGGCACAGGGTCACATTGGTCATTGTTCATGGCGCCATAATGAGAATGAGCAGTTCAGATCCAAACATTCATCATTGCTTATGCTTCAAGGATGAATGTTTTCAAGGAGGGATGATGTGTAATATACCATACATATATTACAATGTTCATTAATTACTAATTACATCATTAATGTAATAATTATACTTTTAATGTAAAGTCATGTCTTTTTAGACAAAAAGGCGTGACTCTACTCATTTATGTGAATTTATACACGTTGTTATACATTGAATAAGGCATCGAATAATAAATATTAAATATTAAATATATATTTTATATATATTCAGTTTCATGCTTCCATAAGTTGCCCTAGCTTGTGTTCATGGAACTCCGTGATCTTTCCATCAAAGTACTTCTCTGATAAGTAAGCCTTCATGAAATACTTTTCAAATTTCTTCCAAGTTAACTTACTCTCCTTTATTCCCTTGACATTCTTGAGATATTCCCATCAAATGGAAGCTTCTCCATTCAAATTAAATATGGATACCTTTGCCTTCATATTTTCTTATTAGTTATGCACTCAAAAATACTTATTTAATTCCAACAACTAGGCTTCTGCCTCCTCCCCCTTCTTGATTTCTCCATCAAAGGTAGGTGGTTTTATTTTCTTGAATTCTTCTTCCATGAAAATCTAGGAATGTCTCCTCTTCTCCCTCTTAGGTGCACTTCACCTACTCTCACTATTGGACAACTCTTCTATAGTGGTCCTCTCATTATATGATTATGTTGAATAATCTATTTTTCCTTTGTTCCTCTTGAAACTCGTGTGTCGTATCCTTGAGGATCTCTTTCATGTGTTACTTTGTGTCAATCCATGCTTTTGAATTTCTAATGGCCTCTACCACTTCTCCGACTGTAGTCTTCCTGCATTGTTGGAAACTAGTCCTTGTTGCAAGTGCATTTGAATCTTAGACAAACTTTGCAATAATATTGCACTTAACTCTATCTGTTTCTCTTGTGCTCTGATGAGATTTTCATTGTCATCCCTGTAACTTCTCAGTTCAGCCTTCATGCTTCTCATGATTTTTGCTAGATCTAAAGGAGTCTCTCTAGCCCTCCTATCATCAAATTCCTCATCTTTGAAATGTGAGGTCTCTTCCATTATCTAGTTGTGCCAGACTCTTATTGTTTTTCTCCTCTTCTCGATATATTCTATGTGCTAAAATAGCAAGTCGCTATTAGTTCAATCATATTTCAAAATTATATACATTATTCTTAGACCCATCAAGGCTTAAATTAGCCTCAATAATTCCAAAATCACGAATTTGTTCCTTCTACCAATTATACTCGGAATTCATTGTTAGCATGTATTAACATAAATGAATTTTCAACAGAGGAAAGACACAAATTTTATGTTATGCATGATATTGTGTAGTTATATGAGAAATAAATCAAATACATTACTTTCCAATTACATCAGAGTTCAACATGCTCATCTTTTTTACTTCTACAATTTTAATATTCATGGCGTGTTTCTATTCCATTCAGGCCTAGAGTTTGAACTATGTTCTGATACCACTTTGTAGCACACCCAACCCCCTAACCCTTACTTAGGCTGGTGGGATGTCAAAACTTCCCCTTTCACTCCCAGTTTCTGAAGTGGATCTGGTGGGTCCACTTCATGAGAACATCATGAATACATGTAACATAATTCCATTTATCCATAATAAATAATATTTTATTTACTGTCCATTTTAATATTTTCTTCACATCATATGAAATACAATAGTGTATATAAATACATGTGGGGAATGATAAGTCATGTGCTTGCCAAAGGTCGTGACTTATCATAGAACAAAGGTCATGACTTATCATAGAATTATCATTTACAATATAATGTCTATTTACATAATAACAAACCTATAACATATTATTAAATGATAAGAAATGTAATATACGTTAGGTATATTACAACTTCTTTTTTAGATCTAAGCCCTTAGATGGAATCTTCTCATAAAGAGCTTTCCAACGACTATAAATATTATAAAATCTAAGCTATGGAATCATAAGTTATAATCCCTTAAAGCTTCCAAGTCTTTCCCACCTATCATCCACTTCACTTCCACGTGGCATACACATGGGTCCATGTCATCCATACCAACGAACAAGAAGGCATGTGTGTGTTGATGTGACAGTGATGCACCATCAGTTGTGGAACACACTAAGTTAGAAACCCATGGAAAACCCCAATAGAAACTTAGCACAGGACTCAGTGTTAACCTCTCAAATCTCAACAACATCAGTCAGCCAGAACTAACCAAAATCAACAATCCCTAATTTGTTTCAAACTCAGAGATGAGTAGTGCATATTCAGTTGAACTATCCTATTCATAACACCAACCACACAAATATCCCCAATTCTTTCTGAAAGGTTTCTCATGAAGACCCTTCTTTCTACAAGATCTAACAGCCATGAATGATCTCAATCGATGGACAAGATTTCTTCGGCCTTCCCAACTCGCATAGTAGTTAATCAAATAATCCCAAGGTCTGACAGATCCAATAAACATGATCTGGTGCAATCAACAATCCATATTCTCTCGAGCTTTCCTAAACCATTCCAAATATTAACAAATCCTCCTGGCCTCGATTGATCTAGCGTTCACGATTTAATCAATCAGATGGCCCAAATAATTTAAAACTAAAAAGTTGCATGACCTTTAATCGGTTGGACACGCTTGCTCAAAAAGCGTAGTCACTTCCTATTTTCCCTCCAAATTGATCCTTTTGATCAGAAAGTTTCTGATGGATCCAACTATTGATGATCTTCTGATCCAATGGCTCAGATCTGATCAGATCCCTTATCTTGTGCGACAGTTAACAAGCACAAAAAAAACTCTGATAGGTTTCAAAGGACTAGGTCCATAGTGAAATCGACAGCTCTAATCTATTCAATCTCGGGGTTGTGATAGAACAACAACTCTCGCCCACTCGGGCTCACGCGTTTGGATTCTTCTTGTCGGAAACTCCACCCATGCCAATCTAACGAATCTTTCTAAAACTCGCATTTTGACCAACTTTCGGATTTCTCCATTCTGGCTATTCCTATCGGGATCAAGTTTATGCAATGACCTATGGCACTTTTGACCT
>JASDQU010109164.1:41891-66225 GCA_032191745.1 Picea mariana
GTAAGCCTTCATGAAATACTTTTCAAATTTCTTCCAAGTTAACTTACTCTCCTTTATTCCCTTGACATTCTTGAGATATTCCCACCAAATGGAAGCTCCTTCATTCAAATTAAATATGGATACCTTTGCCTTCATATTTTCTTATTAGTTATGCACTCAAAAATACTTATTTAATTCCAGCAACCAGGCTTCTGCCTCCTCCCCCTTCTTGATTTCTCCATCAAAGGTAGGTGGTTTTATTTTCTTGAATTATTCTTCCATGAAAATCTAGGAATGTCTCCTCTTCTCCCTCTTAGGTGCACTTCACCCACTCTCACTATTGGACAACTCTTCTATAGCGGTCCTCTCATTAGATGATTATGTTGAATAATCTATTTTTCCTTTGTTCCTCTTGAAACTCGTGTGCCTTTTCCTTGAGGATCTCTTTCATGTGTTACTTTGTGTTGATCCATGCTTTTGAATTTTTAATGGCCTCTACCACTTCTCCGATTGTAGTCTTCCTGCATTGCTGGAAACTAGTCCTTGTTGCAAGTGTGTTTGAATTTCAGACAAACTTTGCAATAATATTGCACTTAACTCTATCTGCTTCTCTTGTGCTCTGATGAGATTTTCATGGTCATCCCTATAACTTCTCAGTTCAGCCTTCATGCTTCTCATGATTTTTGCTAGATCTAAAGGAGTCTCTCTAGCCCTCCTATCATCAAATTTCTCATCTTTGAAATGTGAGGTCTCTTCCATTATCTAGTTGTGCCAGACTCTTATTGTTTTTCTCCTCTTCTCGATATATTCTATGTGCTAAAATAGCAAGTCACTATTAGTTCAATCTTATTTCAAAATTATATACATTATTCTTAGACCCATCAAGGCTTAAACTAGCCTCAATAATTCCAAAATCACGAATTTGTTCCTTCTGCCAATTATACTCGGAATTCGTTGTTAGCATGTATTAACATAAATGAATTGTCAACAGAGGAAAGACACAAATTTTCTATTATGCATGATATTGTGCAGTGATATGAGAAATAATTCAAATACATTACTTTCCAATTACATCAGAGTTCAACATGCTCATATTTTTTACTTCTACAATTTTAATCTTCATGGCGTGTTTCTATTCCATTCAGGCCTAGAGTTTGAACTATGTTCTGATACCACTTTGTAGCACACCCAACCCCCTAACCCTTACTTAGGCTGGTGGGATGTCAAAATTTCCCCTTTCATTCCCAGTTTTTGAAGTGGATCTGGTGGTCCATTTCATGAGAACAACATGAATACATGTAACATAATTCCATTTATCCATAATAAATAATATTTTATTTACTATCCATTTTAATATTTTCTTCACATCATATGAAATACAATAGTGTATATAAATACACGTGGGGAATGATAAGTCATGTGCTTGCCAAAGGTCGTGACTTATCATAGAACAAAGGTCATGACTTATCATAAAATTATCATTTACAATATAATGTCTATTTACATAATAACAAATCTATAACATATTATTAAATGATAAGAAATGTAATATACGTTAGGTATATTACAACTTCTTTCTTAGATCTAAGCCCTTAGATGGAATCTTTTCATCAAGAGCTTTCCAACGACTATAAATATTATAAAATCTAAGCTATGGAATCATAAGTTATAATCCCTTAAAGCTTCCAAGTCTTTCCCACCTAGCATCCACTTCACTTCCACGTGGCATGCACATGGGTCCACGTCATCCATACCAATGAACAAGAAGGCATGTGTGTGTTGATGTGGCGGTGATGCACCATCAGTTGTGGAACACACTAAGTTAGAAACCCATGGAAAACCCCAATAGAAACTTAGCACAGGGCTCAGTGTTAACCTCTCAAATCTCAACAGCATCAATCAACCAGAACTAACCAAAATCAACAATCCCTAATTTGTTTCAAACTCAGAGATGAGTAGTGCATATTCAGTTGAACTATCCTATTCAGAACACCAAACACACAAATATCCCCAATTATTTCTGAAAGGTTTCTCATGAAGACCCTTCTTTCTGCAAGATCTAACAGCCATGAATGATCTCAATCGATGGACAAGATTTCTTCGGCCTTCCCAACTTGCACAGTAGTTAATCAAACGCTCCCAAGGTTTGACAGATCCAATAAACATGATCTACTGCAATCAACAATCCATATTCTCTCGAGCTTTCCTAAACCAGTCCAAATATTAACAAATCCCCCTGGCCCCAACTGATCTGGCGTTCACGATTTAATCAATCAGATGGCCCAGATCATTTAAAACTAAAAAGTTGCATGACCTTTAATTGGTCGGACGCACTTGCTCAAAAAGCGTAGTCACTTCCTATTTTCCCTCCAAATTGATCCTTTTGATCAGAAAGTTTCTGACGGATCCAACTATTGATGATCTTCTGATCCAATGGCTTAGATCTGATCAGATCCCTAATCTTGTGCGATAGTGAACAGGCACAACAAAAACTCTAATAGGTTTCAAAGGATTAGGTCCATAGTGAAATCGACAGCTCTGATCTATTCAATCTTGGGGTTGTGATAGAACAACAATTCTCGCCCACTCAGGCTCACGCGTTTGGATTCTTCTTGTCGGAAACTCCACCCATGCCAATCTAATGGATCTTTCTGAAACTCGCATTTTGACCAACTTTCGGATTTCTCCATTCTAGCTATTCCTATCGAGATCAAGTTTATGCAATGACCTATGGCACTTATGACATTTGACTCCCGATGAAGGGGTGATATTTATTCTCGGTATCATATCTATAGTGAAGGCCCCTCGAGTTGACACACATGGTTGCAGAGGTGGATTTCTAGCTGAGCATGGTCCTTACCACAACTCAAAAATTGAAAACTTGGGAAAATAATGTCGCTCCCTGGGTGAATAGACTCTTCACCTCCCCTCCACCGCTAACAGATATTCCTTTCAAGGGTTTCAGGCCATTATCCCACAGACTTAACACAAAAGGGGTAATCCCTACCAGCAACCCAAAATCACAATTTAATATCCTTCAAACTTTCCATTTCAAGGCATGGGTAAATTATAGGTCACATGCCCCAATATTTAGTTTTCTCACACGTACATTCAATAGGTGGTCACCCTTATGGGATTATGCTCAACAGATAGACAAGATTCAGAGATAATCATTAATTTTTTGTATCCAAATTTTGTCACAAAAACATAGTGTAAGGATTAACATTGGTTTGCAAATATTTTTAGATAGAGCACTAAAATTACTTATCTATTTCCAGAATGATAGCTAGCTAGCCAACTAACTAAAGGTGAATTCCTTTCCATCCAACCGTAGGCTCTGTTGTACTTATGCTTTCTACAGCAGGCCACACCCGTGCTAAGCCATAATACCACCAAGGGAACTCACAAGATAGCTCATTAGTTCTAGATCTTAGTGTGAAGGATACTTTCCTTCACTAACAAGCATCAACATAAATTCCCTCTCCCCTTTGAGTCTAGGGCCACCACGAGCTCCCCAAATGCATTCCCAGTTGGATTTATTCTGCACAAGGGAATATCTTCACTGATATACAGTCCTCATCTCCCTCCCCTTACTAATGTCAGTTTTTGTCCAGAAAACATCAACTTGAGGTCCTCTTTGCTCAAGTTCAAGTTTGGAAAATTTCTATGTTTCACCTTGACCACAATTTCACTGGGTAAGCTTCCTATTTTCCTCGCAGAAACTTCCCATTTTTCCTTTTGTTCCTTATTGCACGCTCATGCTCTCTTGCATGCACAGTGTCGTGTGCCTCCTCCTATCTCTTTCCTCTCATGTCTACCCTCATCTTCTTGGTCTCGAACATTCTTGCCTCCTCCTTGGGTTCCTCTACTTGCTTCTGTCAGAAGCTTCTGAGAGTTAGGCTCCCAATTCGAAGTGGCACTTCTGATACTTTTGACTAACTAATTAAGCTAACCCAACCACTTCCCCTTGTACATTTCTGAAGGCAGGCTTAATTGCTTCAACCACCAAGTCAAGTCTCATTAACTGATTTTTCTTGCGAACAAAGGAAGGCAATGTCCTTCAGAAAGATCTGGTCATCAAGGTTTTTCTTGGGTGAAGGTTAAATTCTTTTGGGAAAACAGGGTAATTCCCAATTCCCTCTCACCATTTCTCACTCATGGTATCATGCTCAGTTCTTCAAGGCTTCACCCTTCAGTCAACTCATTGGAAATTTATCATTAAACATAAAACACGATTACAGTGGCTATCAATCACAATGTTTAAATCTTACATAATTAGAAATTGGGGAGAAACAGGGTGTTGCATGGTCGGTGGCCTTATACAAGTTCAATAGAAGGTGATGTGGAAGATATAGAAGTTTACTTCATGATGAACTTCCTTGAAGGTAGGGAGTATGTCATGCCCCATATTATTATTAAATAAATAAATAATAATAATAATAATAATAATAATAATAATAATAATAATAATAATAAAGGGATCATAATAAATATTTAAAAACAAATATTTGTGTAGTAAAAGAAATGAGTAAAATAAGAAAAGATAAACTAAGGAAAAACACTAAAAATAAGATAATTTTATGGGAAAATTAAGATAAATAAAGAATTACATAATGATAAGTGGATCCTAGGGGTTGAATTCTTTATCATGGATGGATTCTATGTAACGATGGAAAAGAAGGAGAAAACATCATCCATCTTTTACTTAGGCAAATTGAGGTCAAGGCTAAGAAGGTGGTTTTCCATGTTTTTTATCTCGTTCTTGTAAATTAAATACCTAGTCATGGCATGCTCTCAATGGAGGAAAGACTTTCTTTTATGATGAAGATAGGATGGGGAGTATTGCCTTTAATTTTGAGATTATAAGTTATAAAACATTTTTCCATTTGCTCTATCTTTCTGCACGATTCTTTAAAAATGTTGCACCCTAAACTTCACAACCATATAAAATAAGAAGAATGAGTCTCAAAGACAAGATTCTTCTTGTCCCATAACAAAAAGTCCATAATTTACACCATAATAAGCTTTTTACCCTCCATATATTCAGATTATAATTAAAAATAACACATCATTATGAAAAAGAAGAAATTTAATAAATCACATTATGTTTCATAAGCATATTTATTTACTATATTTACACAAAAATCAATTTTATATTTATTAATATTAATATTTACCATTATCAAATATTAATATAAATGAAATATATATAAAATTGTAAATTATATTTTATTTATATTCAATTATAAATTTATAATCTTTAATAAATATACTATTTTTTATTTTATTTATCTTTCTCTTTTGTATATTAAAAAAAAAATCAAAATATAATCCAAATTAACCCTTACAATGACCTTCCACCAATTGAAATCTATATAAAATTAAATACATATCACGTTTTACTGATTATGTTTACCTTGTAATCATAATTATAAATTCATAACATGTTATGGATATCTCTATTTGGTATATTTCTAAAAACTCTCAAAAGAATATTCAAGATATATAGCCCAGAGTTCCTAAATTGAATGACATTTACATTCCACGTTCTTATTCTAATCCTTCAAATTATGTAAGAATACCACAAAATTATTATTCTTCTGCCATCAATTATGTCCATAAATGTAAAAATAAAATACAAATGTAGAAATAAAAGACAAGTAGAGAACTTACTTGAATATTTAAACTCTGTACTCTTGAACTATATAGCAAACAAATGAATATCTTCAATAACCTGATTCAAAATCCTGATGTGATTCTATGTTACAATTCAAAAGTTGGGCATTTAAGAGTCAATACCCTTACATTCAGGCCATAGTGGCAAGCTATAACTATGTCAACATCATATACAATATTAAACTTGTTCCAAGCACCTCTAAGTCCTCTGCATATTACTATGACTAAAGTAATGCAAATTACACTAATCTTCTAAAACAGAATTGCAAACAGAGACCTCTCATATACAATCTGCAATCCCCATGCAGAATTTTGTTACGCAGAATTTTGTTCTAGTTCTTCGGCTTACAAACATCATGGTGCTTCTACAGTTTTAGACCATAGAAGCAGACATGTTTTCATGGTCAACCTGCATGTTTTCATGCTCAACCTGCAAAATCCAATATCGGAACGTTAAAAAGCCTTTAACTGACAAAGCAGATTGACTTCCAAATAATTCCATGCCCAGCTACTCAAGAGAAATTTAATTGAATATGGGCAGGTTAGGTTAACCTGAAAGGCTGTGCCACATAGTTCACCATCCATATTTGGAATACCCATCACTCTGTTCTTGGGATATTCATAGCTTCGCAGCCCTAAAGCACTAGAGTAAAAGCAACCTGCCACCACACAAGTTATTTAAAACTATTTGATCAAATCTCCATTTCTAAATTAAATTCCGTCCATGAATAAACAGTCTTGAAATACTGAAATATTTGCAATTTTATTTGTACTTCAATGGTAACTGAACTGATCTGACTGTTCTGGGTATGAGAAAATTGGAAAATATGGCCAAAACAAAACCCAAAAAAATCTAAGAAAAAATTAGCAGAGAAAAATGGGATTTTTGCAACCTTTGTTGCTAGATTGGCCCAATTATAAATATAGTTACCTTGAGGGAACGATGCCAACGACTTCCCACAAGCTGCTTTTAACAGTTCTGCTTCATCTGAGAACGCAAGGCAGCCATCAGCTGTGATGCCCCAATAGAGTGGAATTTTCCCATTCGAATCCTGCATGCATGCAGATCAAATAAACAATTACAAGTCATGATCCCAGGTAGCTGCAAAAAAATTAGATGATGAGTAGTTGGTTTTAAAAGCCAATCATTTATGTTTTTAGTGATTAAAAATTTTTAGTTAGATCAAAACAATAAGGTTAGAAGTAGTTACAATAATATATTTAATGTAAGTTTAATATGTGAGGAAGGGCACCTGTCTTCAAGGATGGCCAAGAAATCTGAACCATTGTCTTTTTCTGGATAAACTGGTTTAGGCCTTATAGAGAAAATGATAAGTACCACAATGAAGAATCTTCCACTATTTTAGTTGAGAAGGAGTTCCACATACTCTCTTGACAATAAACTTAACTTAAACTTTCACCTCAGTAAACAGAACTTAAATATGGTTCAGTTTACAACCTGGTTCAGTTTACAACCTGGCCGTCTAAGAAGGTGTTGCTAGCCTCCAAGCTATGGAATTATAAAGTATAGATTGAGGTTTAATAAAAATCTAAAAATGATTAGTTGATGTGTACTGATGATTATATCACTGTATATAATCAAAGTTTATAATAAAAAAATAAAACATCATAATAAAAATCACTTAAATTCACATTTAAAGTTTATTTTAAAAATGAGTTTAAATATTTTTTGTTATTTATTTTTTGTTGGGAAAAATTTGGTTATGTAATTGTTAGTGATAAAAAAAATTCACTTTGATATTAAAATTAACAGTAGTTTAAAGTTATACAAAATAACTTTTTTTTAATAATATTTTTTTGGAATCTTTACATTAAATCTAATTAAAAATTGTTATATTTCTGTATAATCTTAATAACAAGAATTTTTGAACTTCAATTAAAAAAAATTCATAAAAAATTATATTCCCATATTATGAAAACAACCCTTTAAAATTTTAAGTTTCAACAACTTAAATTAAATTTACAATCCAGACAATCCCTTCAAATTATAAATTTTAACAACTTAAATTTGCAATTTCAACTATCATTAACAAATTTTGGCAAACCTATCCCAAAAAAATGTGCAAACCTGGCAAACCTGGCAAACCTCTGAGCGTAAAAAAGTCCAAAGAAGTCGAATCATTTCCTAAGGTGTAGTGTACTTACAGTAGCAGTGAATACAGTTCCGGTGCATCTGTCAAATATCACAAAAGCATATTGCCCCTGTAGGTGTCCAACCATCTGACTCGCAGGATAAGGCGCTCGATCTCTGAACGTTTTGTACGCTTCTATGACAAACAAAACCTCGTTTACAGACTTTGAAAGCCCGTATTGCTGTCTTAAACCCGGCAGATTCTCCAGGGTACCTTCGAACAGGCAGAAGCAATCATCCTTGACAGCAAACGACCTGCAACAACAGGAATCATTGTATGAATTCATAACTGTGTTACAGACAATTTATTGGAACAATATAAACCCATAACTGTAATATAAATTCTCAGAGATGTTTCCTGATTATACATCACTGTTGAAGTATCCAACATTTACATACAATTTATAGGAAATCATATACATGTATCACTGTAATATAGGATCTCTAACTTTAAAGACAATTTATAGGAAACCAGAGAGACCTATCACTGCATGATAAACCTAAAGAACAAAAGATGCTTCTTTATTACATTTAAGTATAAATATTAGCTGTGTTATCCATTACTTATTGAAGTGTCCAGGATCGAGTTAAGTCAGAAATAGTTCAACAAATTATAACAGTTATCTGAAACTCGCTAACAAATTTCTAACCCTGATAAGAATTATAATAACGCCTGGTTTTCAGTCAAACTCAACCTCTACTTCTAGTTAGTAAGTCATATTGTAACTGAGAGACCAGAGCACGATTTGGATCAAACAGAAGTATGCAATTACCTTGGTCGGAACAACGACTGGTTACTGTGAGTGAATGCCATGGTTGCCATATCCTCCATCGTTACAGAAATGGACTGCGGCAAGGCATCCAGGAAAGATCTCAGCAAAGCTGAAGAACTCTTCTTGAGATCAGGACTTGGACTGATCTCGCCGGTAGGAAATCTGAGTTCCTCTGGTCCGTAGGCCACAGTGCTCTTAAATATCGCCAACATCTTGTAATCCTTGAGGAATTGCTATAAACACCAGTGATCTTAGAACAGATCTATAATACAACTACTTCTATATACAGTCGAGACCAGGAGAAACTATAAACATTGATACCCACTGATACAAGAATCCCAACACACACAATATATATACAGAAAACTTGTACAGCCCTTGAATCCTGAGGATCGTGGGGACCCTTATCTTTTGGAACGAGATTTACCTACTAACAACTGGATATGGATGAGAATGAATTGCGTTTGATATGACACGAAAATTGACAGGGAAACAAAGGACCGAGAGGTGGGGGCATGGATAATGAATCATCGATGTCGGATCATTGGTCAGGAACATTTTTCCCATTTGGCCATAGGCTAAAGTCGAATTTAGTCCATTTTCCTTATCTGGAACATAGTAGCATTTATTTTTGGCGAGGTTGGAATTTGGAAAAAGTTTAGGTTTTAACATGAGGGATTGTTTTTTTCTGGGAAGAATTTGATCGTATTTTTTTTGTGTAGTGAATCCTATTGAATTTAGAAATGTATTCGAATTCAACCTAATCTTTTAGAAAAACGAGCTTTTTATTTTAATGTTTATTTAGGAGGTTGAGTTTCCTAATAAAAAAAAGTTAAATGCATATTTTCTTATGTATGAAATGTATATTTCTTTATCAGAATTATATCTATGAAATGTATATTTCTTTATCAGAATTATATCTATGAAATGTATATTTTCATATTGGAATTATATTCAAATTTATATGATATTATAAATTTTATATATGTATAATTTATATATTTTTGATTAAGGGTTTTTTTTGGATAGAGGAAATAGGTTAAAGGTTTAATATCTAAAGGTATTTGGTAGGAGTGAAAGTTTACCAGTAGGTTATTCCAGGTAATAAGGTATATATTTGATTAAGCGCTGTTTTTTGGACGGAGGAAACAGGTTAAAGGTTCAATATCTAAAGGTATTTGACAGGAGTGAAAGTCTACCAGTAAGTTATTCCAGGTGATAAGGTTTTATTGAATAAAGTTGATGAATGAGACTGATTCTCTGATAGCAACCAATGATGACTGTCCCCACTGCTAGTTGACAACTGAGCGACTGGGTTATTTCAGGACCAGGGATGAAATTTGACGGGCAAATTGCCAGTTATAAAAATTCTGTAAAACGTCAACATTTTTAGTTAAATCTGTCAAAACTAGCGTCTGATTTGCAGAAACCTTCAAATTTGACTTGCCATTGGGATTTGAAATTCCAACCCTCAGGTGGTAAGGTTTCTCTTGAATAAAGATGATGAATCAGCCTATATTCTCTGATAGAAACCAATAATGACTGTCTCCACTGCTAGTTGACAACTGAACCACTGCTAATTAACAATTGAGTTATGATAAGTTTTCCACTAAAAAAACACCCTCCAAAACATATTAAAAAAAAAAAATTGAAATGTTAATAACTCCATTATTGTATATTTAAATTGGACCACTCCACTCAAATTGCAGCTCCCACCTCACCTCACCTCAAACTGTGCATGGCTCATATTGGTCTGATCGTCCATCACAGTTCCAACAGAGCCATGGATCTTTTGACAGGGCTAACTTTTTCAGGTTTACGAGCTCAAAAGTTTTCACTGAGAGGATTGATGCAAGTTGGTTGCTTGGATTCCCTGGGATGGAGACAGGCACCCATACGTATCACTGTTGGTTGCGATCTGACATAAGATATGCCATTCCCTGAAGCTGGAAAGATGTAGACATTCAGGGCGGTTGAGATTGAATGGTAAGCAATGTCTCCCAGAGCCCGAGGATCATAATTTATTCCCATCTTGGTCGCGACGTGGATGGTTGATTTTGCATTATTCATTTAAACTTTTGTCGTTCGTATATTGTGGGGTCGCAGGTGTGCCATATCCATTGTATCGATTTTTGGAGCCGTGTCAAATTTTACGCCACAGTCCTGACCAAGTTGTAAATTTCATATCAGTTTGCGAATTTTCTTTGGGTTCATTTCAAAGGGATTGTACAAAATGGATAATTATCGCTGTCGACAGTCACGTGAAGTTGTTCCATGTCGTCATTCCACGGGATTGAAAATATAGTTTATATCACAGAAGTAACACTTGCATGCCAAAGATGACTCTGGGTATGACAATGAGTATAAGAATGGGGCAGGATGTCGACACCTTTAATGATATCAGTGATGTAGCAGAGGTTGATTGACATGAGGGAGCGATGTTAAGTATTGGAGAATGGACGGGACGGAGCAGTGTTAGTTTTGAAGTGAGGTAGCGATGATAATACTAGAGTGAGGGAGTATGGGATTTTAGTATCAAAGTGGGGGGAGCGATGTTAGTATTGGAGTGAGGGAGTAAGGGATATTAGGACATGTAAACCCCTAAGAGAACAATATAGTTCATGAGTAGTATTGTAATGGTATATTAATCATTTTCATGCATAAAGGAGAATAGGGATTTTTTTTTTGCAAAGTAGTTAGGTTAAAGTATGATTGATAGATATTTGTTAGCAAATATTTGACACAATTTCATTTCATGTATAGAAGTATGGTCCAAGTCAAATAGTTCATGTGTATAAGTATGGAACAAGTTGAAAATTGTATGTATAGAAGTATGGACCAAGTCAAACATTGTGTGTATAGAAGTATGATTACAACATAGAAGAATCTAGAAGCTAAGTGACAGAGAACATAAGCGTTCTTCTTTTTTTTTTCATAGTGAGACATAACCAATATCTTTCATAGCGTTGGAAGGAGAATGATGGTGCTATTCGCATTCCTTCTATAGTAGTAGTGTGTGACATTGCTATGAAGGTCAAGCCTTGACGTTCAATGTTTCCAATGTCAATGGTAGACCTTGTTAAGGTCATTCCTTGAGATTTATGTATAGTCAATGCTCAGGCCATCTTAAGAGGGATTTGTTTCTTGTTACCCCTTTGTATGGGTGGAATTGGTACATGCTTTGGTTGGGTGTGGTCCCATGGAGGGCCAATGTATTTATCAAATCCCACAACAACATATGTTGGCAAATTTGGAGGGTTATTTCCTGGTGTATATACAATTTGCATTACATGTGGTTGGCAAGTCCACATGAGGTTGGTTTTGGTTTATATGTGAAGTATCTCTAAGTCTTTTTAGTTTAGTTTTTTTTTTCAGCATATTTTATATGACGTTGCTCATTTTTTTGACTCCTAAATGTAGATAGAGGAGTGGTGTTTGTGCTAGTAGTTTCTATATTAATAGTGTCATTGTTCCATCTGTATCTTATTTTTTTATTTATTTATGTAGCTTGAATTGTATAGCAATGGCAATTGTATAGAGGCTTGCTGGAAAGTTGCATGTGGGAATAATTTATATGAGAAGTATTTGATGTGATGCCTTGTTAAAAGAGAACTTCCCTTTCTACTGATCTTGAGAGTCCCTCGCATGTGGTGTTTGTTGGTGTTGTTTGGAACGTGGGGGCATTTTGTGTGCCATACAAAATTGCCTATAAGAGAAACAATGAACAATTTGCAGTTAAAACTCAAATTTCTTGATAGCATTTTTTGTATTTTGTATGTTTGATATGATGTGTTTTTAAGCATATTCTAAAAATAGTTACAAAAGCAATAGAATGTAATTTTTAAAACATCTTATAAGTGAATGCATAGGTTTGATTTCATTGCATATAAATTTTATAATGAAGAAAACAATCTTTGAAACATAAACACTTTATATAATACGTATATGCACAAAAATAGGGAAATTACAAGTTGGTGTTTGGAAACATCCATAACACTTTGTGTTCACTATGTAGCCAACAATTCAGGGAATGGGATGTCCTTTTTTGGCTTTGTTATGTGATCAATTTTATCACATGAAATCACGATGCATTTGTTTTGTTTTTTATTGGAAAATGTTTCTTCATGCACTACTAGTTTGAATAAGTAAATATGAAAGAACAACTTTTCAAATATGTCTGTGATTTTTTTGGTATTTGCCTCATATTCATATTCATATAACTTCTCAGTAGATATGCCTATAACTTGTTCTGCGACTTCTTGGAATGCAGTAACATTGATTTTTCTTGTTTGGTCTTCAATGATGAACTGGAAAATGTACCTGTATTCACATTCAAAAACATGTTGATTGCACCTGTGGCAATTCCAAACACCATCCTCGATAGGTGTGAGTTTTTTTTTACACTTTCGGTCTTTACATGTAAGTGGGTATGCAACATACCAACAATTGTCTGCATTTAAAGAAGTAATAGTTGCCTCAACCAAAATGAATGTAGGGTTTGGACCTTTGCCAATTCCCTCATTTTCTATGTCAGCCAAGTGTTTTTGAATGGAAGGGTGCCCGCCTGTAGCTCCATGTGCAGATAATGAGTGAAAAGATGTATCTGTTTTAAAGGGTTATCAAACTAGGTTCTCAAATCTTGGGCTTCTTTGAGAATAAGATTGATGGAAGGTTGGGATGTGAAGGTTGTAGTAATTGATATCCTATTAAAGGAAGTTACTTTTCCTACTTTGAGAGCGATTATTGGAAAGGTATTTGCGATAGAATATTGGTCTATATTATGTTTACTACATAATACCCCCCATAATGTGACCTCTATACTATACCCCGACATGTTCTTTAGTTGGAGGGTTCTCTTATGCGTCGTTGTTCCATTCTTTCTCATGATGGTTGCTAAAGGGCTAATGGAGATAACAACTCCAATAATATCAACTATACAGTTGTTGACTAAAGTTGGTACCATATTAATAGGAGTGAGCACAAAGTTGTGTTTTTCTATTGAATAATCATCCTCTAAACAAGCTTCAATGGTTGAGGTAATATCTAAAGTTATTTCCCAATCATTTTTTAAATGATTGAATTCTTTGTTTGCAAGTTTGATGTACCCTTTTGAGATGACATAAATGTTGCCAATGTGTATGRAAGGATGAAAGTTTGTCACTTGGATGTTGAAGCATGTAATGTGTATTTCACCATTTGTTGCATCAATAAAATTRAAGCTAAATACATGGCCAAGTCCCTTAGCATTGGTGAATATGCGTACATCATTTTTTGAAAGTACTCTGACTTTCAGAGTCCATACCTTTAGGGATGCATGCAAAGATGCAATATGTGTAATTTTGGGGGGTGTATTAGTAGGTTCTAATGGTCGTTTTGTAGAAGAAATTACATCTTCTATCAATGTTGGGGCACCAACAATGTAGTTAGGTTAGGTTAAAGTAGTTAGGTTAAAGTATGATTGATAGATATTTGTTAGCAAATATTTGACACAATTTCATTTCATGTATTGAAGTATGGTCCAAGTCAAATAGTTCATGTGTATAAGTATGGAACAAGTTGAAAATTGCATGTATAGATGTATGGACCAAGTCAAACATTGTGTGTATAGAAGTATGATTACAACATAGAAGAATCTAGAAGCTAAGTGGTAGCTACGCACACCCTCGACGRCACGGTCGCTCTCACCAGGACCTTCTTTACTCGCAGGCCCGAAGGGTCCAAGCCCTTCCGATTCCCCTCGAGAATTTCTCACCCACAGTCTTCTCGGCAATCTCCTCTTCGGGTGTCGGGAGATCGGGTCTCGCGATATCGCGAGGCTCRCAGCACTGTCCTTGGGTGCACAAACATCGAAACCCCGATTCTCGATGGTCAATGGTCAACCTCGGGGTATCGCCACTCGCGATGCCGAGCCCTTGTATCTCAAATCCCCGAGTACCGAGGTGCCGATGCCACATGTTATACTCCACGCAACCTCCGTGGGACCCGTTGCGACTCGGGACCTCGCTATCTCTCCGTGCTCCCTTCGACTCTGAAAACGCCGAAGTGCCGAATCCCGACTCTCCTGGGTTTCGTGCCACCTGTCCCTCCAGGGATCGACGACTCTGATCAAATCGGGGAATCGCGCTTCGCGATTTCGACGTGCATGTGTTTCCGGCACTCGCCAACCTCGATTCGCCGATATGCGACGGCAAATGGTTCTTCCTGCTGAGGGTTAACCTCCTCACTCCTTCTCCCAGATCCAAGGATCCATGGGACTTCGCGAGTCTTCACGACAAACTCAAGTCGTCGATTCTCTTCCTCTGTGAAGAGATCTCTGCTCTAACACCTTCGTCCTGTGTGACCTCCACTGGGGTCGATTCCACAGCGAACTGAGGGAACTATCCCTCCTGAGCTTTTATCAACTCGGACTCCTTCAAGGATTCCTCGAACACGCTCCCTATGCTCGGTCTTCAACCACTTCCAAAAGTGATGAAGTCTTCTGGGTCCTTGTGCATTCACGCTCGCAACAGCTTCGACCTTCCCCTTCTCAGACTTGCTACTGAGACTCAAATTCGACCTGCACTCACCTGCATGGCTCGAATTACTCAACTCAACTCTGAGCGAAGAGGGAACGAAAGTTCAACTGTTTAGCCCCTCAACGCACTCTATGCGGAGGAATTCGACTGCACTCTATGCAGGAATCTCCTGGCCTAAACTGAGAAACAATTGAAACTCATTCCTTCACTCTCTCAGGTTTCGAACCTGATATGCAATCACATAAGCAGCATATAACAGATAAGCATAGAAAGAAGCAAACATGCCCAAACATAGTATCAACAACACACAGAGATCAAACACGTCCATGGAATTGAATCAAAGCTCTTCCTATTAATTCAATAACTGTACATGGAGGTTCTTCACAAATTCTCTTCTCTGCTCTGCTTGCTCTCAATGCTAATGCTGAATGAATGTTACAATGATACAAGGGAGGGTGTCTATACTCCGTTTTCCCTCTCGAAAGATAAAACTGTCTAATCTACAGTTAATTTCTATCTACCAGCATTAAATTAAATAAATACCTTCCTATCTATAATATTTTACAAGTGCGCTTGGATTTAAATGCCTCCATTTAAATGGCGGCGCAAAATCTTTCCAACGTATTTCAAAAAGGTATATGCTGGCACTGTCCAGCTGTTCTTCTCTTTCCACGTGCTGGCTCGCTTGATAGTTGAGCGATGCTCCTGCATCATACTCCTCAGCTCAAAAGATTTCATGGGCTCCTGCTCATGAGCTCCTGTACAGTCTGCCCATGTTTTTGTATCACTGCCTCTATCTCCCAGCTGGCATCCTCCACTGGGTGATTCTTCCATTTTACCAGGTATTCAAAATATTGTTTTCTCCTGGTCTTTCTTCCAACTCTTTTATCCAGTACACACTCCATCTCAGGTTTCTGTGCAACTGGTAATTGCTTCTGCCACTGAACCACTGGTTCCTCAGTCCCAGTGTCTGCTTCATCAGTTCTGTAGGGGTATAAGTCCGAAATGTTGAAAATCGGAGATATCCCGATGCCCTTTGGCAGCTCAAGCTCATACGCGTTCTCGTCGAATTTCCTCAGAATTCTGCATGGCCCGATCTTCTTCATCTTGAGTTTGTTATATGTTCCCCTTGGGAACCTTTCCTTCCTTAGGTGTGCCAGAACCATGTCTCCAACTTCGACCTGAAGCTGTCTCTTCCTCTGATCAGCTCGGCGCTTATATTCCTGGTTCGTCTTCTGTAGCCGCTGCTTCACCTCCATGTGAAGTTCCTGCATCGCCTCAGCGAATTCTTCAGCCCTCGCGCTGGTAGTCTCAGCCTGTTCTGACTCCCTGAGTTCAGACACTCCTCTCGGCTGTGTCCCATACAAAATCTGGAACGGACTCTTGCCTGTACTCCGATTCACCGAATCGTTGTACGCGAATTCTGCCTGTGGTAGGATCTGATCCCAGCTGCTGTGATGCTCAGTCACTAGGCTTCTCAACAACTCTCCCAAACTTATGTTGACTACTTCCGTCTACCCATCTGTCTGGGGATGGTAAGCAGAACTGAATGCCAAGTCAGTCCCCAGCTTTTTCCATAGCGTCCTCCAGAAGTGACCTATGAACTTTGTATCCCGATCCGAGACTATGCTTCACGGAAATCCATGCAATCGCATGATCTCTTTGAAAAATAAATGGGCGATGTGGGTTGCATCGCTCGTCTTATGACACGGGATAAAATGTGCCATCTTCGAGAATCTGTCCACCACAACAAAAATGGAATCCACGCCTCTCTGCGTCCTCGACAAACCCAACACAAAGTCCATGCTAATGGYTTCCCATGGCCTCTCAGGTATGGGCAATGGCTGATAGAACCCTGTGTTCTGTCTTCGGCCCTTCGCGTGTTGACATATYCTGCACCTGTCAACAAAACGCTTCACATCCGCACGCATGCCTGGCCAAAAATATGAGTCGMTCAGCTTGGCGAATGTTTTGTCATGCCCGAAATGACCTGCTAAGCCCCCGTTATGTTTCTCCTTTACCAAATTCTCTCTCATAGAGCAATTTGGTATGCATAGTTGATTGCCTTTGAAAAGCAATCCATCCTRTATCAGGTAGTCAATCCACAGACTCCTATCCCTGAGAACTGGGTTCTCGACTGCTTCGTATGCCTCGCCAAAGTCTGCGTCACCTGCATACATATCTTTTAAATTCTCAAAACCCAAGGTCTTGACCCTGAATTCCTGCATCAACAAGCATTTCCTGCTCAAGGCGTCAGCCACCTTGTTCGCAATGCCTGAAATGTGCTTTATCACAAATGTGAAATTTTGCATATACTCTACCCACTTCGCATGCTTTTGATTCAGCTTCTCCTGCTGACTCACGAATTGCAGTGCATGATTATCACTGTACAACACAAATTCTTTGGGTATCAGATAGTGCCTCCACTTCTTCAATGCCTGGATGATGGCATAGAATTCTTTGTCGTACGTGGAGTACTTCAATTTCGCATCATCCAGCTTCTCGATGTAATATGCCACAGGTCTATCATCCTGACTCAAAACCCCTCCAACAACATACCCACTGGCATCACACTTCACCTGGAAGGTTCTCTGAAAATCTGGCAGCACCAGAATCGGCTGCTCAGTAATCTTTTGCTTCAACAGATTGAAGCTCTTCTCAGCCTCGGCTATCCACTGAAAAATTTTATGCCGCTTTTTCACGGTGTCCATCATTGCAGCACTGATTCCGCTGAAATTCCGAATGAATTTCCTGTAGAAGCTTGCCAAGCCATGGAAGCTCCTTACCTCAAAAACATTTCTCGACGATGGCCAATTCCTGATTACATTCACCTTCTCAGGATCCATCTTCAACTCATTTGCCGAGATTACAAAACCCAAATAAATGAGCTCTGTCTGCATGAAGGAACACTTCTTCAAATTGATCAACAACTTCTCCTACTGTAATCTTTTCATCACTATGGCCATATGTCTCAAGTGTTCTTCCCTGGTTTTACTGAAAATCAGTATATCATCCAGGTACACCACCACAAATTTGCCAATGAATTCTCGCAGGACTTCATTCATCAGCCTCATAAAAGTGTTGGGTGCATTTGTCAAGCCAAACGGCATGACCAGCCATTCGTACAAACCCTCGTTTGTCTTGAATGTCGTTTTCCACTCATCTCCCTCTCTCATCCGGATCTGATGATATCCGCTCTTGAGATCTATCTTTGAAAAATAATTTTCCCCACTTAGGCAATCCATCAAGTCATCCATTCTCGGTAATGGGAACCTGTACCTGATGGTGATCTTGTTTATTTCCCTGGAGTCTGTACACATCCTCCAGCCTCCATCCTTCTTCGGACTCAGTACCGTTGGAACGGCAAATGGACTAAGACTCTCTCTGACCAGTCCTTTGTCCTGCAGATCTTGAACCTACCTTTTGACTTCCTCGTTCTCCTGAGGTGTCAACCTGTACGCTGCCTTATTTGGTAAACTTGCTCCGGGTATGAGGTCAATGTGGTGACTCACACTCCTCATCGGTGGCAACAAACGAGGTAGTTCGTCCATGATGATGTCAACAAACTCTCCCAGCAGTTGCTGAATCTCCTCTGGCAAGTCATCCACTCTTGTGCTTGTCAGGACAATTCTTGGCTTCCTGACAACAAAGAATTGTGGATCTTCATCCTTCTCCAGCTCTGTGAGAAGCTCTTTCCCACTCATGAGAAGTATTGTGCTGCTAACTTCCGGTGTCACTTCTTTATCCTTCACTGGCAACAACTTATGAATTTTTCCATCCTTCTCTAAGGTGTATGTGTTCATCCTCCCGTCATGAACAACATGTCTATCATACTGCCATGGTCTACCCAGCAGTATGTGGCATACATCCATGGGAATAACATCACACAAAATCTCATCATGATAATTCCCAATTTTAAATTTAACTAAGCATTATTTAGTGACACTTACCCGGTGTCCTTTCTGTAACCACGAGACTTTATATGGGCTCGGGTGCTTAGTTGTGTTCAGCTCCAATTTCTCCACCATCTCGGTCGAAACGAGATTATCGGTGCTCCCGCTGTCTACTATGACCTTGCACTTCCTGTCCTTGGCTGTACAAGCCGTTCTGAACAGTGTGCTTCGCTGCACTGAGCTGTCCACCTCCTTCTCGGGTTTCAAAAGGACCTTATGCATTCCAAGCGACCTTCTGCTGTCCGCATCCTCGCTCTCAACATCACGCCTCTGCTGCGCCTCAACGATGTGAGCTTCACTTCTGTCCATCTTTCTTTCTGGACAGTCAACGACTTTATGACCGTATTTACCACACATGAAACATGTGATAACTCCTCCTCGACCTCTTCCTCTGCCTCGGGTACGAGGAAATGTATTGGCATCAGCATATCCTCCTTGCTGATCATCTTGCTGCCTCCTCGGCTCAGCAATTTGTTGCCTCTGCTATGAGGTTCCACCTCTTTCAACTTTACCCTGAGGTTTTTTCCAATCCTCCTTGGGCTTCTGTGTTCTTTCCTGGGCAACAGCTTTGCCTCTGGGCTGGCTCCTACCTCGCCCTCGCTGTCCCTGCTTGCGGCTCAGCTTTTCTTCTGCTTTCAGAGCCATCTGTTACGCATCCTCGACGGTGCGGATGGTCAGCATGCTCAGCTCATCCTGAATGTCATACCTGAGACCATTCAGGTATCTTGCCACCTTTTCGTCATCACTTTCCCGATGACCTGCTCGAATGTTGAGCCTGCAAAATTCCTCGGTGTACTCTTTCACCAACATCAACTTCTGTCTCAGGTTCTGCATGCGCCTGAACAGAGTGATTTGGTAATCTCTCGGAATAAATTTCGCCTTCATCTTGGCAATCATCCGATCCCAGATTTTGATCTTCTGTTTGCCTTTGGAACGTCTGTCCGCCTACAACTCGTCCCACCATAAGGCTGCATGTCCCTTCAGCTTGGTGACAGCATGTCTCACCTTCTTGTCCTCTTCGATGTCCTCATAATCGAAGCAGGTATCGAGTGCTCGGATCCAATCCAACAACTCCTCCGCATTTATACTCCCCTCATAAGTCGGGATGTCCATTTTCGTCTTCGAGCTCATCCTCGAAATGGCCCTGATCAACCTCTCTGTCGAGGCATCTTCTGCTGAGACTTCTTCTTCCGCATGTCCAGCTTCCTCTTCAACCTCGGAATCGCTGAACTCCACTGCACCAGCTCCACACCTTTGTGCAGTCTCCATCTCCTCGAGTCTCACTCTGAGGTCTCGCATCTGGCATTCCATTTCAGCGTTGCCTGCTGGCCTACCCCTTCTTCGGGCATCCCTGTCCTCATGATCAGGTGACTGCCTCTCTCTTCTGGGCGGCATTGTATCTGCTTCTCTCTGCTGCCTAAACAAAGAGAACTCAATCCAACTCTGATACCACTTGGTAGCTACGCGCACCCTTGACGGCACGGTCGCTCTCACCGGGACCTTCTTTACTCGCAGGCCCGAAGGGTCCAAGCCCTTCCGATTCCCCTCGGGAATTTCTCACCCACAGTCTTCTCGGCAATCTCCTCTTCGCGTGTCGGGAGATCGGGTCTCGCGATATCGCGAGGCTCGCAGCATTGTCCTTGGGTGAACAAACACCGAAACCCTGATTCCCGATGGTCAATGGTCAACCTCGGGGTATTGCCCCTCGCGATGCCGAGCCCTTGTATCTCAAATCCCTGAGTATCGAGGTGCCGATGCCACGTGTTACACTCCACGCAACCTCCGTGGGACCCGTTGCGACTCGGGACCTCGCTATCTCTCCGTGCTCCCTTCGACTCTGAAAACGCCGAACTGCCGAATCCCGACTCTCCTGGGTTTCGTGCCACCTGTCCCTCCAGGGATCGACGACTCTGATCAAATCGGGGAATCGCGCTTCGCGATTTCGACGTGCATGTGTTTCCGGCACTCGCCAACCCCGATTCGCCGATATGTGATGGAAAATGGTTCTTCCTGCACCTGAGGGTTAACCTCCTCACTCCTTCTCCCAGATCCAACGATCCACAGGACTTCGCGAGTCTTCACGACAAACTCAAGTCGTCGATTCTCTTCCTCTGTGAAGAGATCTCTGCTCTAACACCTTTTTCCTGTGTGACCTCCACTGGGGTCGATTCCACAGCGAACTGAGGGAACTATCCCTCCTGATCTTTTATCAACTCGGACTCCTTCAAGGATTCCTCGAACACACTCCCTGTGCTCGGTCTTCAACCACTTCCAAAATTGATGAAGTCTTCTGGGTCCTTGTGCATTCACGCTCGCAACAGCTTCGACCTTCCCCTTCTCAGACTTGCTACTGAGACTCAAATTCGACCTGCACTCTTCTGCACGGCTCGAATTACTCAACTCAACTCTGAGCAAAGAGGGAACGAAAGTTCAACTGTTTAGCCCCTCAATGCACTCTATGCGGAGGAATTCGACTGCACTCTATGCAGGAATCTCCTGGCCTAAACTGAGAAACAATTGAAACTCATTCCTTCACTCTCTCAGGTTTCGAACTTGATATGCAATCACATAAGTAGCATATAACAGATAAGCATAGAAAGAAGCAAACATGCCCAAACATAGCATCAACAACACACAGAGATCAAACACGTCCATGGAATTGAATCAAAGCTCTTCCTATTAATTCAATAACTGTACATGGAGGTTCTTCACAAATTCTCTGCTCTGCTCTGCTTTCTCTCAATGCTAATGCTGAATGAATGTTACAATGATACAAGGGAGGGTGTCTATACTCCGTTTTCCCTCTCGAAAGATAAAACTGTCTAATCTACAGTTAATTTCTATCTACCAGCATTAAATTAAATAAATGCATTCCTATCTATAATATTTTACAAGTGCGCTTGGATTTAAATGCCTCCATTTAAATGGCGGCGCAAAATCTTTCCAACGTATTTCAAAAAGGTATATGCTGGCACTGTCCAACTGTTCTTCTCTTTCCACGCGTTGGCTCGCTTGATAGTTGAGCGATGCTCCTGCATCACTAAGTGACAGAGAACATAAGCGTTCCTCTTCTTTTTTTCATAGTGAGACATAACCAATATCTTTCATAGCGTTGGAAGGAGAATGATGGTGCTATTCGCATTCCTTCTATAGTAGTAGTGTGTGACATTGCTATGAAGGTCAATCCTTGACGTTCAATGTTTCCAATGTCAATGGTAGACCTTGTTAAGGTCATTCCTTGAGATTTATGTATAGCCAATGCTCAGGCCATCTTAAGAGGGATTTGTTTCTTGTTACCCCTTTGTATGGGTGGAATTGGTACATGCTTTGATTGGGCGTGGTCCCATGGAGGGCCAATGTATTTATCAAATGCCACAACAACATATGTTGGCAAATTTGGAGGGCTATTTCCTGGTGTATATACAATTTGCATTACATGTGGTTGGCAAGTCCACATGAGGTTGGTTTTGGTTTATATGTGAAGTATCTCTAAGTCTTTTTAGTTTAGTTTTTTTTTCAGCATATTTTATATGACGTTGCTCATTTTTTTGACTCCTAAATGTAGATAGAGGAGTGGTGTTTGTGCTAGTAGTTTCTATATTAATAGTTTCATTGTTCCATCTGTATCTTATTTATTTATTTATTTATGTAGCTTGAATTGTATAGCAATGGCAATTGTATAGAGGCTTGCTGGAAAGTTGCATGTGGGAATAATTTATATGAGAAGTATTTGATGTGATGCCTTGTTAAAAGAGAAATTCCCTTTCTACTGATCTTGAGAGTCCCTCACATGTGGTGTTTGTTGGTGTTGTTTGGAATGTGGGGGCATTTTGTGTGTCATACAAAATTGCCTATAAGAGAAACAATGAACAATTTGTAGTTAAAACTCAAATTTCTTGATAGCATTTTTTGTATTTTGTATGTTTGATGTGATGTGTTTTTAAGCATATTCTAAAAATAGTTACAAAAGCAATAGAATGTAATTTTTAAAACATCTTATAAGTGAATGCATAGGTTTGATTTAATTGCATATAAATTTTATAATGAAGAAAACAATCTTTGAAACATAAACACTTTATATAATACGTATATGCACAAAAATAGGGAAATTACAAGTTGGTATTTGGAAACATCCATAACACTTTGTGTTCACTATGTAGCCAACAATTCAAGGAATGGGATGTCCTTTTTTGGCTTTGATATGTGATCAATTTTATCACATGAAATCACGATGCATTTGATTTGTTTTTTATTGGAAAATGTTTCTTCATGCACTACTAGTTTGAATAAGTAATTATGAAAGAACAACTTTTCAAATATGTCTGTGATTTTTTTGGTATTTGCTTCATATTCATATTCATATAACTTCTCAGTAGATATGCCTATAAGTTGTTCTGCGACTTCTTGGAATGCAGTAACATTGATTTTTCTTGTTTGGTCTTCAATGATGAACTGGAAAATGTACCTGTATTCACATTCAAAAACATGTTGATTGCACCTATGGCAATTCCAAACACCATCCTCGATAGGTGTGAGTCTTTTTTTACACTTTCAGTCTTTAAATGTAAGTGGGTATGCAACATACCAACAATTGTCTGCATTTAAAGAAGTAATAGTTGCCTCAACCAAAATGAATGTAGGGTTTGGACCTTTGCCAATTCCCTCATTTTCTATGTCAGCCAAGTGTTTTTGAATGGAAGGGTGCCCGCCTGTAGCTCCATGTGCAGATAATGAGTGAAAAGATGTATCTGTTTTAAAGGGTTATCAAACTAGGTTCTCAAATCTTGGGCTTCTTTGAGAATAAGATTGATGGAAGGTTGGGATGTGAAGGTTGTAGTAATTGATATCCTATTAAAGGAAGTTACTTTTCCTACTTTGAGAGCGATTATTGGAAAGGTATTTGCGATAGAATATTGGTCTATATTATGTTTACTACATAATACCCCCCATAATGTGACCTCTATACTATACCCCGACATGTTCTTTAGTTGGAGGGTTCTCTTATGCGTCGTTGTTCCATTCTTTCTCATGATGGTTGCTAAAGGGCTAATGGAGATAACAACTCCAATAATATCAACTATACAGTTGTTGACTAAAGTTGGTACCATATTAATAGGAGTGAGCACAAAGTTGTGTTTTTCTATTGAATAATCATCCTCTAAACAAGCTTCAATGGTTGAGGTAATATCTAAAGTTATTTCCCAATCATTTTTTAAATGATTGAATTCTTTGTTTGCAAGTTTGATGTACCCTTTTGAGATGACATAAATGTTGCCAATGTGTATG
>JASDQU010109164.1:71359-98516 GCA_032191745.1 Picea mariana
AAAAAATTAAAAAATATATATTTGTAAAATTTGAAACATGGGTGGGGCGGGGGCATTAATAGAAAAACTTAATATTAAGTTTTTCTATTAATGCCCCAGCCCCACCCCCCCACATCACCCCTCACCCATCTACTTAATATTAAGTTTTTCTATTAATGGAAAAACTTAATATTAAGTGGGTGGGTGGGTGGGTGGGGGGTGATGTGGGGGGTAGGGCGGTGGCATCAATAGAAAAACTTAATATTAAGCTTTTTTATTAATGACCCCCCACCCATGTGCCCAAATAAACAAAACAATTTTAATGAAAAACTATTAAAAAAAAAATATATAAAAAATAAAATAAAATAAAATAGTAATAGAAAAAAGACTCATTAAAATTTTATAAAATAATATAAAATATAAAACTTAGCATTAAATTTAAATAAAAAATATATATTTGTAAAATTTGAATTAAATAATAATAAATCTAAATAAAAACCATACTTAAGACAAAATAAGTAAAAAAAAATAATAATAGAAAAAAGATTAATTAAAATTTTATAAAATAAAAAATAACATTAAATTTAAATAAAAAATTGAAAAATATATATTTGTAAAATTTAAATTAAATAATAATAAATCTAAATAAAAACCATACTTAAGTTATCATAGACATATATATTGTTTGCTAGTTGTTGCATTGTACATGGGCTATACTAAACCTTCCCTTATTTGGGTGGATTTTTAACCTTTGAAACCAATCCTGTTAGTAAAATTTGACACACATTAATTTAAAAATAAAGTAAAATAATAACTTTTATTTATTATGATATGATATCTCAATACCAATATTGAATTTTGATTTTTATAATTCTAAATTTAAATAAAAAAGGAAACAGATTATCATAATTATATTTTAAAAATTTTAAATTAATTTATAGAGAATAAAATTTTATTCCAAAATTTCTCTAACATCTTATAATAAATTTTATATATTTTTTAACCAAACAATTTAAACTTTGGGAGCTAGCTTACATTCTAGTAAAAGCATATGTAAATAAAAAATTCTAAATAACATTCTAGCTTGGGTATGCGTTAATTTTGAATAACATCTTACAATAAATTTCATATATTTTTTTAACCAAACAATTCAAACTTTGGGAGCTAGCTTACATTCTAGTAACTATGGCAGATGTAATCAAATTGAAACTATGGGGGATTGGAGGTGATATGTGTTTCCCATTTATGGAATCCTAATTAAACTTCATGAAGAACGTGCCCCCAACCATGGAACTATTTGCCAAATGGGGTCCACCAAAGTCCAGGTGGATGAAATGCTTTTGATTTAAAATAATATTCACGGATACTCTCTGTGTTGAACACGAATGAGGTGAATTGGAACCATTCTTCTTACACTACTTTGCCACCCGCAGAAGGATGTCAACCGGTGGAGATAGCCATCCCTTGGATGTTGCCAAGTATCATTTTAAGTAGCGTTTAGTTGGCACCTGTCATTGATCCTTCATCCAACAAGTGTTGATATTAGTATAGAAAGGATGATTGTGGCAGACCCTCGATAAATTGAGAACTGTGATGGTAGCCCAATAACATCCAAAGGAAGATGATGCTAGGAAAGTTAGAACTGGAATGTATATCATTCTCTAAATGATATTTCAACTCTATTTAGGTAGCTCTAATGGCTGCCAGAATTATAGAAGAGTACTGATGAAGACCTCAGGATTACTCGAGCAATATGTGAGACCTAAAATAATATCTGTGAAGTATATGACGATCAAAGAATGGGTTAAGTTGAATAGTAGATATACACTACATGTGTAATTCAAGTATTATAAGATTTTTGTGGTGAAATTTCTTTGAGGAAACATTTTGGCGGTGTTCGATCAGATGATAACAACTCCTATAATTTTATGTTTGCAGTCAAATCCCGGTACAGGCAGCCTGGAATATGCTCTCTGTTGGCGACGGAAGTCACTCCTGGATTGCAGCAGGAGTAGAGCCCGACGCCCATCAGTTTTTTTTTATGTCACGATAGTGTATGAAAGGGGTGATCGAATGGAAGTAAACTCAGACAATATTGTTTCAACTTCGAAACTAGGCCAGGCATGCATGGGCAAGTGAGGTCTTAGATATATTCCAGACAGTAAGTTGTAGTAAGGGTGAGTAGGGGGAAGACTTGTATCAGAGAGATGCAAAGGTCTGTTGTCAACATCAGGTTTCTAATAGATGGTAGGAGAAGGCATTTAATCGCAAGGTCTTCTTACATTCAAATGCACAAAACCAAAGAATACAATAGTGCCACAATAAATCTTTTATCATAACACAACTGCAATAATTCATGTGAATCAGTCAATCATGAACTCCCTCGGTATGGGATGAAAACTAGATGGAATAAGGAAACTATCTTTCATAAACAAGAAATCTTACATACAGATGCATAACCAGAGAACTAGAGTATGTTAAAACTTTACCATCGGGAGCTTCGCTCTACCATCAATACTTTACAAAATACAAAGAATGAGTTTATATACTCAAAGAAAATCGCCTAACATCGGCGTGCTCAGTTATCCGGGCTTGGTGTCCCTTCAGCTAAATTCGGACGGGTATTCTTTGTTAGATGCCACCTTAACTGCGCATGGCTCCTACAAGGGGAGTAGCTGAGCCATTAAGTGGTGAGCTAGCGTGTGTAGACTTCTTCCGGCTGGTCGAGGACTCGGCATGGTTTCTTTAGAAAAATGGGTACACAGGACCCTCTCGAGCAGACTGCTTGCCATATTATCCATACTTTGCACTTAATGCCTGAGGAGAGGTTTCACCCACCCCTTCCCGTCTTCATTTAATCCAGGCAAAAACCAAGATTGAGGTCGGATCAGATGGCGCATGGAGATCACGATGATCCTTTCGGCAACTAGACTTGACGCCTTTGGCCCCTTTTGCACGACTCCTTTCTTTGCCAAGTGACCACGGACTGCGACCCTGTGTCTATTCCCAAAACGCTTTCAACGTTCACAACTGGAAGGAGTTAATCCTTTCTTATTCACATCTGCGATGAGAAAAACGCCGAGATGGACTAATTGGGTGCCACACGTCCCTCTCATATCTAACGGCCCTGAACTTACTCGGTGATGTTGTGGGCCTAGGTCCTGGACGCTCCCGACACCTCGCGCATCGGGAATATGACAGGCTATTCCTTGTATTTCGAAGTCGCGATGGGTGAAAAGGCAAGGAGCCTAATCGTGTGCCAGGTGTCTCTTGTGGATAAACGACTGAGGCTGCTTCGCGATACTGTGGGCCCGACTTTGGGCACTTTCAATACTCCAGGGTTCAGGGTTTCGAGATGTGAGATGATGAGGGACTCTCACCCTTCGAACTCTTGAATGTCGATATGCCAACTAAATCTCACACTATGTGTCGTGGGATCAAAAGACCCAGATTCAGTCTTGGCACATAGTCGCTTTCTTTGTCGCTATACATCGGTCGACTTGGTAGTCCCGATATCTCGATAACCATTGATCTGCTCTTAAGGATGAATCTGGGCTATTGACAACGTAATTTCACTTGCTTGCTTGATTGGAGGCCTTAGAACGAGATTTTTCCATGCTGCGCTCGGGCGCTTCTCGTGCAACTTGCAGACCCGAATACTCTTGTGCCTAGGACAAGAAATGTCGCTAAAATTAGGCTCCATGGGGGATAGAGTTTTCCTTGCGATGCTCTAAGGACTCTTTTTGTAGATCCAGTGTCTTGCTGTTGGGTTATGGAGTCATTTATTAAGCCGAAAATAGAAAACAGAAAACAATATTTACAAAACAAAAGAAGCCACCTACGGCTTACAAAAAACATTTTTTCAAGAAATGCCCATTTACTGGGCCATCAAAAACTTCTTCACCTTCCAAATCTTGCAACCTATAGGTGTTGTTTGAAAACACCTTAGAGATCTTGAGAGGCCCAACCCAGAGGGCATCAAATTTATTGTGTTTGCCCCTATCCTGCCTGGGTGCGTCCTATTTGAGCACTAGATCACCCAACTCGAAAATTTTCTTTTTGCTCTTCCTGTCAAAGGTTTGCTTGATCTTCTGCTGATGATGGTAGGCCCTGTTCATGGTCTGTTCTCTGATCTGTTGTACTTCCACCATCTGATGAATCCTTCTAATCATATGGTCAGGCTCTCCTTCAAGGTCCTGGAGGAATTTTGCCACAGATAAAGCAAGATGAGTAGGGAAGACAACCTCTGTTCCATAAACAAATTGGAAAGGTGAGATGCCCAGGGACTTTTTTGTTGTCACCCAGTCGGCCCATAGAGCAAATTTGAGCTTTGAATCCCAGGTTCTTTTATTGTCTTCCAATATTTTTTTAATAAGTTTGATCAGACTTTTATTGGAAGACTCTGCCAATCCATTTCCTTGAGGATAATAGGGAGTAGAGTGGATCAGCAAAATCTCAAATTGTTCACAGAACTTAACCAAAGGCTCACCTAAAAGAGGTAGCACTGTCGGTGACGATTTTGCTGGGACAACCAAATCTGGCTATGATATCCTCCAGGAAGTTGATGATTACTTTGTGAGAAGTACTCCTGGTAGGGGTAGCTTCTATCCATTTGGAGAAATAGTCTGTCGCAGTCAAGATCCATCTGTGTTGACCACTTGAGGGAGGATGAATTTCTCCAATGAAGTCCAACCCCCACTGCTGAAAAGGTGTTGAAGCTACTATGGGCTTTAATGGCAGTGGTTTGAGCTGTTGTTTTCCTGAGAACTTTTGGCATTTGATGCAAGCTCTGATTTCCCTGCAGACATCAACGAATACGGTGGGCCAGTAATATCCAGCCCTGAGGATCTTATGAGTCGTGGTCTTCCAGAAATGATTCCCCCCACAAAGGCCATTATGGAAATCAATTATAACCTTCTGGGCTTCTTGCGGGTCCAGGCATATTAAGAGCACCCCTAGAGGGTCTTTCCAGTACAAGGCTTGGTCAATGAGGCAATACCTGACTGCCTTGATCTTTAGAGCTCTCGCCTTTCTTTTTCCCATTCCATCGGGAGGCTTCAATTCTCGTAAAAAATACAAGATATCCTTGTACCAGGTGCATGCTGCTAGTGGTAAGGCATCTTGAGAATTCTTATTGGTCGACTTAGCTTGCGGATTTTCTGAACAGGAGTTGATGAAGCTAATCCCCAAGGCTTTGCAATTGGATTTATCCAGCAGCTTGGCTAAACCTTGCCCCTTAACCAACTTGGTTGGCTTTATTTCCAAGTCAAATTCCATCATTCTAGCTATCCATCTGCCTCTTCTCCCGTCTATATCGGGCTGCACAAGGATGTCCTTCACAAAAGCCGAAGGAACGTATGCGGTTACCTTTGAGTGCAAGACATAGACTCTGAAAGCCTTTAGAGCTTTCACTAAGGCATAGGCCTTCTTCTCCATGATTTCATACCTGATCTCTGCATCTCTTAATGCTCTGTTGAAGAAAGAAATGGGTTGCTCCCGTCCTTCCTCATTTTTCTTTAATAACACTGCTGCTACCGTATCGAAGGAAGCAAAAGAAAAAACTAGGAAAGGTTTGGAATAATCAGGACTAATCAGCACAGGTGCCTCAATTAGTGCCCTCTTTATTTGGACAAAAGATTCCCTGGGTTCAGTGGTCCATCTCACTTCGTTTCCCTTTCTGAGCATGGTCGTGATGTGTTTTACCAGTTCAGCAAAATTTGAGACGAATCTCCTCAGAAAATTAATCTTTCCTAAAAAGGCCTGGACCTCTTTATCAAACCTGGAGAAGATTGTGATGTCGTCTAGGTAGATCACTATGAACTGGTCTTTCTCCCCGATGAAGGCTATATCCATGGCTCGCTGAAATGTTGCTCCTGCATTCATAAGTCCGAAAGGCATTTTGGCGTACATGAATGTGCCCCAAGGAGTGGTGAAGGTTGTCTTTTCCCTATCCTCAGGCATGACCGATATCTGATTATAGCCAAAAAACCCATCGATCATGGACATCTCGGATGCACCAGTTACCTTCTGCAGTATGTGCTCCATCTTGGGTAGGGGGTAATTGTCTTTCTTTGAGCTCCTATTCAGGTTCCTGAAATCGACACAAAGCCTGATTTATCCACTTTTCTTCCTTACCGAAACCAAATTGGCCACCCATTCGGAATATCTCAAGGGGACAATGATTTGGGCATCTAACAATTTCTTCACTTCTTTCTCCATGACAGGTAGCAACATGGGATTTATCTATCTTAGCTTCTGCCTAAATGACCTAGCTCCTTCCTTCAATGGGATCTTGTGTTCAATGAAGGATGTGTCATATGTCTTAAGGTCCTCGTATGACCATGCAAACACATCAACAAACTCTCTCAGCAATTCAGTATATTCGGCCCTCTGTTCTCTGGTCAAACATCTTGATAATTTGACAAACCTAGGCTCCTCCTGTGTGCCAATGTTGCATTCGGTTGTATCAACATCTTCATTTGAAACCTTACCCTTTATGGCCACATCATTCCCATCGAACAGTCTTTCTAAAGGGATCAGTTCCCTCGGAATGTGATTTCTAGGCAGCTGAACAATCTGGTGATTAGCAATTTCATTTAAAAACACCTCAGGGTGAGAGTCACCTTCCGGGTTGGGATCCTGATCAATGTGCAACGCAGAAAATTCATCAACAGATTGGAGAACTTTTTTGATTTTCAGGTCATCTTCAAATACCTTCCAATGCTTGACGTTATCCGGTACAGAGGGCCTATATCTTATTTCAACGTCATATTTGACCATAGGTGGTAGAGGAACTTTGAGCAAACTAGCTGAGACAGCTAAAGAATCGGCTGAAGTGTTCTCCCCCCTCAGAATGAAAGAAATGTTAAAGGCCATGAAGAAATTGTCGATCAGGTCCCATACCTCATTTCTGTAATTCCTGAGCCAAGGATTATTAGCACAATAAGCATTTCTGACTTGCCGGATAATCAACTCAGCATCTCCAAATATTGCTATTTCTTTAATTCCCATTTCCTTTGCGGCCCTCATACCCAGAACAAGAGCTTCATACTCTGCCATATTGTTGGTGGTCTCGAATTCTAGCTTGTATGACAGGGATATGGCCTCTTGATAAGGTGATATGAAAACCACTCCAGCGCCAGTGCCTTTGCTAGAAGAAGCTCCGTCGAAAAACATCTTCCAAACAGAGGGAGTTGGAGGGGAAGTCGGATGATCAAGATTTGGCTGCTTTCTGACTTGGGAAAGGTCTTCAGGGGCATCAGTGAGCTGCAATAAACTAGACCCCAAATCGGTGTCAAGTGCAAAGATGGGGTGATTGGTGGGGTTTGCTTCGTCACTAACAATGTAGGCCAATTGAGCTTTTCTATATAACCTCCTTTTCTCCCCTCCGAAGACTAGAATGGTGGCATACGTGAGATCCATATGTAATGTCCCTCCAAGCCTTTTAATCCAAGATCTAGATAGCAGCATGCCAAATTTGGGGGGAACGTCAGCTACCACAATATCCATGACCACACTCTTCATGGGCAGCTGAAACAAAGAAACCACCAGGTATTTGATGACCCCTAGACACTGCACTCTCCTTGAATCGAAAGAATAAAAATCATGATAAGCTTTCGTCACCTCCAGTCCCAACTCTTCCATTACTATTTTGGGCATAAGGTTATGGGAAGCTCCTGAATCCATGAGGCAATTATGCAACACTTTATCATGTATGTTCAGGGAGGTGTAGAAAGGAGGGGATGAGTCATCTCTGTCTTCTACCATGGGACCTAGGATGACAGTTGGTTTCTCATCTTGAAGGTTCACTGAGTCAGAGGGAGGCTGGGGGGACTCGGATTGTAGCAACTTGGAGAGGGACCTTTTGAAATCTTCATTTTTAACGAGTTCAGATAGGGGTACATGAATTCTAATCTTATGAATCTCATGCTCAAAATTGAAGGAGGGGCTAGGCTTAGGAACTTCCCTTACCTCAATGACAGGCTCCTTGGTTGCTAGTGAAGCACTCTGAGTTTTCTTTTCTTTAGTAGTGGTTGTCGCAAACTTAGTAGGCCTATCTGCTATGAGGGGATAGTCTTCACTGTCAAAGTCTCCTTCTTTCTTTCTTGACCTGAGATTGTATCTATTAGAGGTGTGACCGACCCTTTCTCCCTTACCTAATTCATGGATTTGGATGTTCATCAGGGATTTTTCATATGCAGACTGAGTCAAATGGGGAAAAGGAGGAGCTCCTTCAACACAATGAATTTCGTGGTCGAACTCATCTATCTCCTCCCCTCCCTCATGAGTAACCAGGTTATTTTGGAGAGGGGTTTGAATCCTTTGATCTTCTCTGTCTTTTTCCCTTTGTTCCCTCGGGAAGGCCTGTGGTCCATTGTTATCAGGTCTCCTAAAACCTCTATCATCGACATTCTGGGGATTTCTGTACATGGGCTTCCCTTCTAACTCCCACCTTTTCATTCTAGCAGAAAGTGACTTTAGTATTCTAGCTTTCTCATCTGTCTAAAGGGGCAGGGGAGAGGAGATGGATGAGGAAGCTTCAGGCCTTTGCCTGGATATGTTTCTACCAACAGTGTTCCTGAGTCAGTCAACCGCCAATATATTAGATTCTACCTCCACGGCTGCATTCTGCATATGGGCTAGAGTAGTGGCTCTTCTTTCCCTCAACAGGAGGCAAAAATCGGGATCAAAGGTACTAGCATAAGTGATCTTTGCAGAGGCTTCGGAGGGTTTTATCTCAGTAGGGATTTTGTTGTACATTTTATTAAATCTCTTGGAGAAGTCGGAGACAGACTCTCCTTCTTTTCTCTTCAAAGACCCAAACTCTGTCATGTAATACATGAAGTCTTTTTTATCTCCCCACTGTCTTAAAAAGACATTATCTAAAGCTTCGATCCCATCAATAGATCCAGGAGGTAGGGCCTTAAACCATTTTCTTGCCTCACCTTGAAGACTATGGACAAAAATACTCATCCATGCGTCTGCATGCATGATGTTATTATCATCTGTGAAACTGTAAAAGGCTTCTAGGTGTTAATCTGCAGTTATGTCCCCCTCAGCTGTAAACTTGGGCAGCTGTTTGAGGTAACCATCTGCTGGGAGGGTGTTGAGAGGCTACGGTAGCACGAGGAGAGCATACCTAGCAGCTATAATGGCCTCCATTCTATTCATAGGGGGATTTTCTCCTGCCATAGGGATATTGTGTGGAGGAGAACTCGGAGGAAAAGGAGCCTGAAAAGGGGATATTGGGGATGAGATTCTAAGGGGAGTGGGAAACAATAGGGGATTTAGGGAGAAGGCTAGTGAGCTTAAGTCGGTTGATGTTTCCTTTTGCGTAGAAGCGGCGACAGTAACAAGAGGAGGAGCGGTAAAGCCAGGAGTGGGGAAATCTTATGTGGCCCTGGGTCTATGCCAAGGTACAGTTTTAGGAGAAATGGGAGTGACAAGGATTTCTCCCTCTAATCCGAGACCAGGGGGGGAAACCTCAATAGGAACACTCCCGAAATTCAGGAAACGAGAAACTTCAGAAAGTGATTTGCTAGGAAACTGAGGAGGAGAAAATGGAGTTCTTACAGAAGGAGATGACGGATTACCTGGTTCAGCGACGATGGCTTCTCCTTCATAGGCCTTTCCTTTTCCGAGGACCACCTCCCGATCAGTCTCAAGTGTAGCTAGAGGCAGTTGTGGATGGGACCATGTGTGTCTTCCTCTGAAAGCCATAATTGACACGGCAGGTTCGCTAAAGTGGAGTCGTCACAATGGAGTCGCCAGGTGCATAGTAGAAATATTCAAGGGCTCTGATGCCTGATGCACCTTCAGAATCAGAAGCTCAATGTCATTCAATCCCAAGGAATATTTTCAATTTTGGTCCCCAGCAATGGTCCCAGAAATGTTGGCAATGGAAGTCAGTCCTGGATTGCAGCAGGAGCAGAGCCGACGCCCATCAGTTTTTTTTTTATGTCACGATAGTGTATGAAAGGGGTGATCGAATGGAAGTAAACTCCGGCGATATTGTTTCAACTCCGAAACTAGGCCAGGCATGCATGGGCAAGCGAGGTCTTAGATATATTCCAAACAGTAAGTTGTAGTAAGGGTGAGTAGGGGGAAGACTTGTATCAGAGAGATGAAAAGGTCTGTTGTCAACATCAAGTTTCTAATAGACGGTAGGAGAAGGAATTTAAACGCAAGGTCTTCTTACATTCAAACGCAAAAAACTAGAGAATACAATAGTTCCATAATAAATCTTTTATCATAACACAACTGCAATAATTCATGTGAATCAGTCAATCATGAATTCCCTCAGTATGGGATGAAAACTAGATGGAATAAGGAAATTGTCTTTCATAAACAAGAAATATTGCATACAGATGCATAACTAGAGAACTAGAGTATGTTAAAACTTTATCATCGGGAGCTTCTCTCTACCATCGATACTTTACAAAATACAAAGACTGAGTTTATATACTCAGAGAAAATCGCCTAACATCGGCGTACTCAATTATCCGGGCTTGGTGTCCCTTCAGCCAAATTCGGATGGGTATTCTTTGTCAGACGCCACCTTAACTGCGCATGGCTCCTGCAAGGGGAGTAGTTGAGCCATTAAGTGTCGAGCTAGCGTGTGCAGACTTCTTTCGGTTGGTCGAGGACTCGACATGGCTTCTTTAGAAAAATGGGTACACAGGACCCTCTCGAGCAGACCGCTTGCCATATTATCCATACTTTGCACTTAATGCCTAAGGAGAGGTTTCACCCACCCCTTCCCGTCTTCATTTAATCCAGGAAAAAACCAACATCGAGTTCAGATCAGATGGCGCATGGAGATCACAATGATCCTTTTGGCAACTAGACTCGATGCCTTTGGCCCCTTTTGCACGGCTCCTTTCTTTCCCAAGTGACCACGCGCTGAAACCCTATGTCTATTCCCAAAACGCTTTCGGCGTTCGCAACTGGAAGGAGTTAATCCTTGCTTATTCACATCTGCGATGAGAGAAATGCTGAGATGGCCTAATTGGGCGCCACGCGTCCCTCTCATATTTGATGGCCCTGAACTTACTCGGTGATGTTGTCGGCCTGGGTCCTGGACGCTCCTGACACCTCGCGCATTGGGAATATGACAGGCTATTCCTTGTATTTCGAAGTCGCGATGGGCGAAAAGGTGAGGAGCCTAATCGCGCGCCAAGTGTCTCCTATGGATAAACGACTGAAGTTGCTTCGCGATACTACGGGCCCGACTCTGGGCACTTTTGGCACTCCGAGGTTCGGGGTTTCGAGATGTGAGATGATGAGGGACTCTCACCCTTCGAACTCCTGAATGCCGATATGCCGACTAGATCTCACACTATGTGTCGCAGGATCGAACGACCCAGATTCAGTCTTGGCACATAGTCGCTTTCTTTATCTTTATACATCAATCAACTTGGTAGTCTCGCTATCCCGATGATCGTTGATATGCTCTTAAGGATGAATCTGGACTATTGACAACGTAATTTCACCCGCTTGCTTGATTGGAGGCCTTAGAATGAGATTTTTCCATGCTGCGCTCGGGCGCTTCTCATGCAACTTGCAGACCCGAATACTCTTGTGCCTAGGACAAGAAATGTCGTTAACACTCTACATTGGGCTCTGGCCAGTAGGTACAAGAGATGAAGGTATGGGATCATACCTTTATCTATACGAGCTTAGATATAGATTGCATAAGCTACGAGCCTAGGTACAGATTATTTTCATTGCAGTTTCTTTCATATTCGTTTCCTATATGTACTCAGTTCGTGACTATCAATAGATTATTTTAATTGCAATTATGTAGTTTAAATTTAAGTGAGAAATTCAAAGAATTTCGTACTCAGTTCGTGACTATCAATAGATTATTTTCATTCTAGTTCTGTAGTTTAAATTTAAGTGAGAAATTCAAAGAATTTCATGTTGAACCATGTTGAATTTGGCATGGTATGCTCTTTCTTTTTCTTACCCAGACCGTCCACTACCACTTTGAACCATAGTACTAAATTTAATAAAATACTCAAGGGTTCACACTGTGTTCACACTATTGGCTGGTTCATTTGCAATCTTTTAAGGGACTGTTCCGTCGACGGCTTATTGAACCCTACCATATCTCAAAAAATCGTTGTTAAACTATAGATTTGTCAGCAATTCAAACACTTTATCTTGCACAGAACAGATAAAGTGGGAGGAGGTACCTCCAACATTCCCCTTTGCAGAATTACTACATTGAAGTTGCTATCTACAGTGCCATAAATTGACCATATCGACATAGTAACTATAAATTGAAAATAAAATTTCTTTCATTCATACAATTTCGTGTGAAATTTAAAATTTCTTTCATTCATACAATTTCATGCAAAATTGTTTTGGGCATTGAATTATTTGAATGAAAGAAATTTTCACATGAAATTGTTCATCGAAATGTTCTTCCTATTGTGCTCAAATGTATATATAACACTTAGATGCATGTCACTGCCTCTAGTCTCAAAAATAAAATTACTCTCTTCTTTCAGGAAAAAATATATATAAACTGTGTACATAAATCCCACACTATGTAAAAAAAATCTAACGAGTCTATACAGAGATAGTATATACATATATAGATATAGATAGTGTGTAAAGGAATCCGACGACAGTTCTATATATAGTGTGTGTAAAGAAATCCGATGGCTCACTCTATATTACCACCGTTAAATTACATTTATAAAAGTTTGAGAGGAAAATAAATTACTACATGACACAGTTCATTGAGAGAACTTGAAAAAATTCATATACAATTAAACGGCTCTAGGTAGATAAGGGAATTGAAAGAGATGAATGTATCTCCAAAATGGTTTTTCAAAGCCTTTTGTTAATGATGTTTTAACTCAAGGTTAGATTACACAGTACACATAAGGAAAAATGCCACAAAAGGAAAATAAGAATACAAATTTATATATGTAAAATTGGTTGTAAAATTCATTGGCTTACCTGATATACGTAGGCGGGTTTGCAAATGACTGAGCTGAACTGATATTTAAAGCTATCAAATAGATGAATCTTCAAAGCTATCAAACGGATGAAGAAGAATGTAGACAGAGCACAGGGTTAATAATGGGAATGAAAATTGTCCATTCAAGAGTATTTATATAGAAAAATGAGGAAGAGCAGATGACCGACTTAGTACTGACCGACTTACCAGTGGTTGCATAAACCGACTTATTGATTGTGTGTAGTATTTACACTTCTTAGCTGCTTCGAGGCTGAAATTTGATTGCCGTTGTCAATTGCCTCATTAAATGTGCTGACAGTTTTAAATGAAAATTTTAAATGTGACTGACAGTTTTAAATGTGTTCTCATACATCAAATTTAATATACAGATGGTAGGTTTTAGTTGGATATCAAATTTAATACAGATGGCAATTTTTAGTTGGAGAAAGACAGACGACGAAGGATCGAGATGTTCTTCCCCTTAAAAGAACGCCTTCGACGTAATTAGAGAGAGGGAATAGTGTTAGTATTGGAGTGAGGGAGTAAGAGGCACTATTATGGGGGAAAGGGATGTTAGTATTGGAGTGTAACGGGGGTAAGGGATGTTATTATTGGAGTGAGGGAGAGATATCACTATTAGAATGAGTTACAGTGTTGTTTAGCTATTCTACGAAATGTTTTTTTCGTTGGAATTAGGTGATATAAATTTACATTTATCACTAATTTTTGTTGTTCAAAATTTATTTATGAATACAGAAATGGATTCAGCATGTTGAAAAACTTCAAGGGCACTCGGATTATATAGAAATAATTACTTAAATTTACGAATCTAACAATTTCTTGTTGGATTTTGGACAAATGTCCACGGAAAAAATCATCATTTGGTAGAACATTTATCCTAGGGTGTGAGTTAATATTGATGTTAATATTGAATTGAGGGAGTGATGTTAGTGTATGAGTGAGGGAATAGTGATGTTAGTTTATGAGTGAGGGAATAGTGATGTTACTAACAAGGAGAAAGTTGTGTCAACTTTTAGATTGGCAACCAAATTGGGAACTATGTTGGTATCGAAGTGAAGGAGTACTATAGACGATAAGAGAGGGGGAAATGAAATTAGTATAGTAGAGAATGATGAGGATTAGTACCAAAGTGAGGAACTTCAAGATTTGCAACACAATTGAGTGAGGAAGTACTTGAGAGGATTAGTATCAAAGTGAAAAGTAGTGATGTTAGTATTGGAGCAGGGAGGGAGCAATGTTAGTACCGAAGTGAGGGAGTAGCAATGTTAGTATTAGAAAAGATGTTGTGTTAACTTCCAAATTGGCAACCAAATTGATATCAATGTTAGTATTAGAGTGAGGGAGTACCAAATTGGATTAGAGTAAGTAGCCATGCTAGTATTGGAGAGGATGTTGTGCCAACTTCCAAATTGGAAACCTAATTGAGATCGATGTTAATATTATAGTGAGGGAGTACCAAAGAGGATAGAGTGAGAAGCAATGTTAGTATTAGAGAGGATGTTGTGCCAACTTCCAAATTGGAAACCAAATTGAGAACCAAAGAGTGAGGGAGCAGGATGTTGCGCTAGAATCTAAAGTGGCAACCAAATTAAGTGCCAAAGAGGATGCTAGATCTATTCTAGTATAATTTGTAGTAAGGGGGAAATGATGTTAGTAATGGAAAGGATGTTGTACTATCTATATTTGCAACCAAATTAGGAGTAATGTTAGTATCAGAGTGAGGGAGTACTAGAAAGGAAATGAATGAGGGAGTATCATTAGGGGCAACATTAGTACTAGAGTGAGGGAGTATTAGAGAGGATTAAAAAGACAAAGTAACGATGATAGTATCAAACAGGATTGGGCCACCGTCCAATTTGGTAAACAAATTAGGAGTAATGTTAGTACTAGAGTGAGGGAGTATCATAGAGAATCAAAGTTACGAAGAAGAAATGTTAGTACCGGCGACGATGGTGTGCCAATAGAATTGAGATTGGAAAAAAATCAATATAGAAAATAGCTCAAACCTTGAGTACATGTACACCAAAGACAACTCCTAGATTAACAAATTGATTCAAAGTATTAAAGTGAAGAAAAAAACTATAACAACAACTCAAGGATTTTTACCTATAAACTGTTAAATTTTAATGCTTAGCTCATGCACATGTATTTTATTTCATTTAGCATGTACTTGAAGAATAAACAATGCAACAATGCCATACACAAGTGTTGCAATAACCAAGATCACAAGAAGAATAACCATGCACAAGAACACAAGAAGTATCTTGGGAAAACCCTTCTTAATCAAGGGAAAAACCCAGCAATCCTTTGATATATTCTCAAGATAAGATCCCCCACACCGTAGACCTTAGCACATAAGAGGGTGCTTACCAAAACCTAGAAACTAGCGCCCAAGAGAGGTGTGCACTTCAGTCGTACAAGTGATTGCTGAAATTATGAGATAACAAGTGAAGCGGGTGATCCAAAATGGGCATCCACTCGTGTTTATACAAAAGCTAACACAACAAAATGTGTGTCTATTGGCACAATAGGGTTGACCTCATTAACTCAATAATATTATAATCATTACAAAATATTAGTTATCTTTCACATGGTGGGGCCGACTTGTACCCTTCACAAGATAATTAGGGTTACAAGCAAATCTTACTCAGACAATATAACAAGGATCTCTCTCATCCTCTAGTGCTCAGCCATAGGGATGTCACACTCAATATATCACTCAACTCAGTCCACATGAGTACCATCCGAAGCACCATCTCAAGCCGACCCAACTAAGTCCATAGGAGTATAAGGCATGATACCATCTTAAGCTGACTCAACTCAGTCCAGAGGAGTACAAGGCAGGAGACCATCTCAAGTCATCTCAACTTAGTCTAGAGGAATAGACAAGAGACCACATGTCATCACAACTCAGTCCAAAGTCTGATGCACACCCATCACATGGGCACACCCAAGACATGGGCACACATCGTCTCAACTTAGTCCAAAGGAGAATGACACACCCATCACATGGGCCCTCTCACAAATCAACTCAACTTAGTCCCGAGGAGAATGACCTGGAGAATGTCACATGACGTTGCAATCATCAACACTCCCTCTCAGCTAGGGAGGAATTCTCCACCAGGCCAAGTCTCTCATGGAAGTACTCGAACTTCGTCCTGGCAATAGTTTGGTGAAGACATATGCAACATGCTCATGTGTAGAAAAGTATTTCATGTGTACTTCTTTCCTCTGCACCATATCTCTGATGTAATGGTATTTGATCTCAATGTGTTTCGATTTATTGTGAAATGTAGGATTCTTTGAGAGCTTCACACAACTCTGGTTATCGCAATGGATAACAGTGGAATCCATATCATGATCAAATAAATCTGCAAGGATCTTGTGAAGCCACACTGCTTCACGGAATTCCACACATAATGCTATGCACTCTGCTTCTACGGTACTAAAATCCACAGAACTATGTTTCCTACTGCACCAGGAAACCATGGCAGACCCCAAGGTAAAATAACAACTGGATGTGCTCTTCCATTCCACTGCGCTCCCTGCCCAATCTGCATCAGCATATCCATTCAATCTCATGTCTACACTGGAGGCATATCTCAGGCCATATCCAACTGTGCCTCATAGATATCTCAACACATGTTTCGCTACTATCCAGTGAGTCTGTCTTAGCTGACTCATGAACTGACTAAGTACATTCATTGCATAGCATATATCAGGTCAAGTGTTAACCAGATACATCAATGATCTAATTAGTTGTTGGTAAATATGTGGATCAATCTCGCCTGAATTAGTAGAAGACTCGTTCATTTTCTTCAGATCCATCACCATTGATGTAGGCATGGACTTGTAGTTTATCATACCAAATTTCTTCAATATCTACATTGTATATTTTACTTGGCTCGGAAAAATCTCATCAAACATCTTCCGTACTTCTAGTCCCAAGAGGTAGTGCATCATACCCAGATCCTTCATCTCGAATTCAGAAGTCAATGCACACTTGCATTCAGCAATAAGACTTTTTGAACCGGTGAGGAATAAATCATCAACATACAGGACCAAAATCAAGCACTCATCACCAACAATATGGTAATATAGGTTTGGATCAACAACACTCTTGTTGAAGACCAAACGCATTAAGAATCCATCCATATTCTCGTACCAAGAACGAGGTGCCTGCTTTAATCCATACAGGGATTTCTTCAACCTGCACACATGAGACTTATACTCATGTATCATGAATCCATTTGGTTGCTCGATGTAAACTTCTTCCTCAATCTCACCATTGAGAAAGGTTTTCTTTACATCCATCTGATGTAGTCTCCAACCCATGAATGCAGCTAGGGAAATGATCATCTGGATGGAAGTGTATCAGGATACAGGACCAAATTTCTCCTCATAATCAATTCCCTCCACCTGATAGAATCATCTAACCACAAATCTCGCTTTGTACTTCTCGACACTTCCATCAGTTGCATGCTTGATCTTATAGATCCACTTGGAAGTCACTACAGACTTCCCTTCTAGTCTCGGAACAATATCCCACACATCATTCTTCATGCTAGACTGATACTCTTTTATCATGGCATCTTTCCATACCTGCTGACATGTTTCTTCTCCATGACAAGAAGGCTCAATATCAATGATGTGGCTCATGGTTGAAACATAGCTCGAAAATATATGTGGTCTCTTTCTCTCTCGGAATGTGCCTCGAGGAGCTGCATGTCCCTCTACCTCCTGCAGAATTTGTCAAGCCCAAGCATGCCTTTTATGGCCTACTACAATATCTCTAGGAACATTAGCTGGAGCTACAGGATCAACTAGATCAATGATTGTCTCCCTCTGAACTGTTGAAGGGGGAGAAGGTATTATCTCATTGTCAGTCTCCATATGAGATTCTATGGATCTTCGAAAGTCTATCTCTTCCTCAAAGGTGACATCTCTTCTCACCTCAGTTTGTCTCTAACCATGGATGCAAATCCAGTATTCCTTCGAAGATTCGTTGTACCCCACAAATGTACTTTCTTCTCAAATAGTTTGACTCCCTCTGAAGTCAAGTGACTCCCTCTAAAGTCGGAAGGATAAACATATGTCTTGGAGGAATTTGACATCATATTTTTTTTTTGTTTCTATCCTGGAGACATCCCATGTCTTCTCAGGTCCTCTATTTCCTCTACAGTACTTTGTTGGCCTCCCATACTAGGATAATAACCAATATGACCTCCCATAGGGATAACAATCAAAATGGCCTCCTGTACTAGGATAATAACCAACCAAGAAAATTTGGACTCTCATACTAGGGATAATGATCCAAGTCATGAGGGATCACATACCAGGGATAATACCCTTCATTATCAAAATGCAAGAAACTATAGGTTAATGATGAAATCAAATAAGGAATGTAGTACAAAACTTACCTTAGTCTACAATCATGCTCAATCTTGCTTTTGGTCCTCTTGAGAAAGATGAGATATGAAGAAGAATGTCTCATATTTTATGTCTTCATCTCTCTGATGTGGTTCTGAATCGACATCTACAGTGTATGCATATTGTCTTCCTTTCTTCCTAGTAGGACAATTTCTCGCAATGTGTCCATACTTGTCACATCTAAAACATTGAATCCTTGAAATGTCTTTTCTATATTCATGACCTGAAGCTACTAAAGTTTTCTCGTCTTTGAATGATTTTTAAAAACTTCTTCTATTTCCTCTCCCTCTCTTTGCATGAGACGCAAGGGCTTGATTTTCATCATTCTCGGAATCTTGCACTCCTCTAGCTATAAGTTTGGTTTCCTCATGGGTGTATTTTGTTCATAGATGATCAAATCTAGGTAGATCTTCTCTACCACTGATGCTTTGAAGAAATGGTTCCCAATGTCTTGGAAGAGCATTGAGAGTAGTCAAGACAATTTCTCTGTCTGATATGGTTTCTCCAATGGCATCCAGTTGATTTCTGATCTATGAAATCTTCATGAAGAAGGTAGCAACGATGTCATCTTTTGTCATTTTGATATGTTGAAGTTGATTCTTCAATGTAAGGGATTTGATGGTGTTATTACTCTCAAACATATTCTTCAATGTTTCACACATCTCATAAGTTGTCTTTAGGGTATCAATACGAGGTAGTAGATGATCTCTTACTGAATAGATGATTATATTTCTTGCTTTGATGTCATTTGTCTTCCAATCATCCTTCTCCTCATCATTAGTTGTTTCTGGTAGAGTATTTTATATCAAACTCAATAGTTCATCCTCTTCCAAGGTAATTTGTAGTCTTGAATTCCAAGAATTGAAGTTGCTTGATCCATCAAGATTATCTTCCACCAAATTTTTGTTTCTCATGGTTTGCAGATTCTTCCACAAACCCTAATGGTTAGGCTAGGAAACCTAGCGGCTAGGCTAGACTAGAAACCTTAGGTTTCTTTGGACTTATGACTACCAACAATAAGCCTTGAAATTCAGAAGAACACTGGTAAGCTTGAAATATCCTTCAATGAGCTGTAGAAACCCTAAAACCGAAATTTTGCAAAAAATTGCAAAACCCTAGAAACCGTACGGCCAAAAATAAAAAAATTATCGGAATTGCAATATGAGAGTCTCTAGATGTGCGTTGAAGGAGTTCATACACTCTTATGCAGAAATTATCCCCAACACTCAAGTATAAGGTGATGAATCTAGATAAATAAGGGGAGTCATTTTTGCAATTGCAGCAAGGGGGGATGGTTGGCTTCTTCAAAGGCTTGTGCAATGGTATCTTTAGGAACTCTTCTCTAATACAATGTTGAATTTTAATGCTTATCTCATGCACATGTATTTTATTTCATTTAGCATGTACTTGAACCATAAACAATGCAGCAATACCATACACAAGGGTTGCAATAACCAAGATCACAAGAAGAATAATCATGCACAAGAACACAAGAAGTATCCTAGGAAAACCCTTCTCAATCAAGGGGAAAATCCAACAATGTTTTGCTATATTCTCAAGAGAAGATCGCCCACACCATAGACCTTATCACGCAAGAGGGTGCTTACCAAAACCTAGAAACTAGCGCCCAAGAGAGGTGCGCACTTCAGTCGTACAAGTGCTTGCTAAAATTCTGAGATGACAAATGAAGCGTGTGATCCACAATGGGGATCCATTCTTATTTATACAAGAAATAACACATAAAAAGTTGTGTCTATTTGCACAATAGGGCCAACCTCATTAACTCAATAATATAATTAATCATTACACAATATTAATTATATTTCACATGGTGGGGCCAACCTGTACCCTTCACAACATAATTAGGGTTACAAGTAAATATTACTCTCAAACAATATAGCAAGGATCTATCTCATCCTCTAGTTCTTATCCACTAGGGAAACGTCCATATGTGCTCATCCACAGGGATGTCACACTCAACAGATCACTCAACTCACTCCACATGAGTACCATCTTGAGCACCATATCAAGCCGACTCAACTAAGTCTATAGGAGTATAAGGCAGAAGACCATCTCAAGGCGACTCAACTCAGTCCAGAGGAGTACAAGGCAAGAGACCATCTCAAGTCATCTCAACTCAGTCCAGAGGAGTAGAAAAGAGACCACATGTCATCACAACTCAGTCCAGAGTCTGACGCACACCCATCACATGGGCACACATCATCTCAACACAGTCCACAGGAGAACAACACACCCATCACATGGGCCCTCTCACATATCGACTCAACTCAGTCCATAGGAGAATGACCTGGAGAATGTCACACGACACTGCAATCATCGACACTCCCTCTCATTTAGGGAGGCATTCTCCACCAGGCCAAGTCTCTCACGGAAGTACTCAAACTTTGTCTTGGCAAGCGGTTTGGTGAAGACAACTGCAACATGCTCGTGTGTAGAAAGGTAGTGCATGTGTACTTCTTTCCTCTACACCATATCTCTAATGTAATGGTATTTGATCTCAATGTGTTTCAATTTATCATGAAACACAGGATTCTCTGAGAGCTTCACACAACTTTGGTTATCGCAATGGATAACAGTGGAATCCATCTCATGACCAAATAAATATGCAAGGAGATTGTGAAGCCACACTGCTTCGTGGACTGCCACACATAACGTTATGTACTCTGCTTCTACGATATTCAAAGCCAAAGAGATTTGTTTCTTACTGCACCAGGAAACCATGGCATACCCCAAGGTAAAAAAACAACTGGATGTGATCTTCCAGTCCACTATGCTCCCTACCTAATCTCAATCAACATATCCCTGCAATATCATGTCTACACCAGAGGCATATCTCAGGCCATATCCAACTATGCCTTGTAGATATCTTAGCACATGCTTTGTTGCTATCCAGTGATTCGATCTCGACTGACTCATGAACTGACTAAGTAAATTCACTTCATAGAATATATTAGGTCAAGTATTAACCATATACATCAATGATCCAATCAATTGTCGGTAAACATGTGGATCAATCTCTCCTGAATCAGTAGAATCCTTGTTCATTTTCTTCAGATCCATCACCATCGGTGTAGGTATGGACTTACAGTCTGTCATACTAAATTTATTCAATATATCCATTGTATATTTTCCTTGGCTCAGAAAAATCTCATCATTCCTCTTCCATACTTCTAGTCCCAAGAAGTAGTGCATCATACCAAGGTCCTTCATCTCAAATTCAGAAGTCAATGCATGTTTTCATTCAACAATAAGACTTTATGAACTGGTGAGGAATAAATCATCAACATATAGGACCAAAATCAGGAACTCGTCACAAACAATATGGTAGTATAGGTTTGGATCAACAACACTCTTGTTGAAGCCCAAACTCATCAAGAATCCATCCATCTTCTCGTACCAAGCACAAGGTGCCTACTTTAGTCCATACCGGGCTTTCTTCAACCTGTACACATGAGACTTATGCTCATGTATCACGAATCCATCTAGCTACTCGATGTAAACATCTTCCTCAATCTCACCATTGAGAAAGGTTGTCTTTACATCCATCTGATGTAGTCTTCAATTCATGGATGCAGCTAGGGAAATGATCGTATGGATGGAAGTGTATCAGGCTACAGGAGAAAATGTCTCCTCATAATCAATTCCCTCCACCCGAGAGAATCCTCTAGCCACAAATATCACTTTGTACTTCTTGACACTTCCATCAGCTACAAGCTTGATCATATAGATCCACTTAGAAGTCACTACAGACTTCCCTTCTAGTCTTGGAACAATATCCCACACACCATTCTTCATGATGGAATCATACTCTTCTATCATGGTATCTTGTCGTACCTGCTGACCTACTACTTCTCCTTGACAAGAAGGCTCAGTGTCAATGATGCGGCTCATGGCTAAAACATAGCTCGAAAATATCTGTGGTCTCTTTCTCTCTCAGAATGTGCCTCAAGGAGTTGCATGTCCCTCTACCTCCTGTATAGTTTTTTGATTCCAGGTAGGCCTTTTATGGCCTACTACATTATCTCTGGGAACATCATCTGGAGCTACGGGATCAACTAGATCAACTATATCAATGATTGTCTCCCTCTGAACTATTGAAGGGGGAGAAGGTACTATCTCATTTACAATCTCCATCTGAGATTCTCTGGATCTTCGAAAGGCTATCTCTTCCTCAAATGTGACATCTCTTCTCACCTCAATTTGTCTCTGACCAGAGATGTAGATACAGTATGCCTTCAAAGATTCATTGTAACCCACAAATGTACTTTCTTCTCAAATAGTTTGACTCCCTTTGAAGTCAAGTGATTCCCTCTGAAGTTGGAAGGATAAACATATGTCTTGGAGGAATTGTGACATCATCTTTTTTATGTGTTTCTATCCTAGAGACATCCCATGTCTTCTCAGGTCCTCTACTACCTCTACAGTACTTTATTGGCCTCCCGTAGTAGGATAATAACCAAGATGACCTCCTGTAGGGATAAAAATCAAAATGGCCTCATGTACTATGATAATTGTTGAATTATGGTAGTTGCAGGAGGTATTTACCTCCATGTGTAAACCTGACGAGAATAGAATATTCCGGGAAGCAAGAAGAAACTCTAAATAATTGATTAAGAACCCTAGAAGACAAGTCAACTCAAGAGAATGATTTATATTAAGTTATTAGTCTCCAAGAGAAGAAGTCGACCCAACTAAGTGACTTAGAGGACCATAAATAAAGGGCGCTTGAGCTCATTTGTACACACACCTCACAACTGCAGTGGTGCGCAAGTTTGGAGAAGAGTTGCAGTTGCAGCTACTACAACTAGAAAATTTTAGTTTTGATTGGGATTCTCTCTTAGTGATAGTTTGGACTTTCTTCTTGGCCTCTTCTGGTTATTCTTTCTTAGTGCGCTATCCATGGAGAGAGGTGCGCTATCTTGTTTGGCTATCTATCCTAAGGTTTGCTTCCTGAATGATTCTCTGTCGAGGTTAAGGTGCTTGGGGGTGTCTTCGGCCTATGGTTGGGTGACAATATTTCTATATTGTTTATGGTTAAATGAGCACATCCATTAATTTCTAACAGGGTATGTGCCCACACTATCTTTGGACAGTCTAACCATTGGAAGATATATTGGGAGGATTTGCTCAGCTGCAGTTGCAGTTCCAACTAGTTTTTGATGCAACAATGAAACCCTAACCCTCTCGTTGAGGCACCTTAAGTGAAGGGATTGACCTAATTTCTGGATAGACTGGTGTGCCCTAGCCTAGCGCATCTCCTGATACTCTAGGCAAGCTAAAACGTCAAGTTTGGCTTTTTGGTTAAAATCAAGGGTTGACCAAGTCAAAGCAGTTATGACTTACTCTATAAAGTCAGAAAAAAAGTTAGAAGGGGATTCTAACTTCAGAGCATGGAAGACAAGGATTGATCTCATCCTTGCCAAGAATAAAGTGTTGGATATAATGAAATGAAAGATTGTGGAATCAGAGTTTGAAGAAGGAAAAGAGAAGGAACCACAAAACGTTGCAGTTATGGAGAAGTTCAAAGAAAATGACGTCAATTCCATGAGTATCATAGTGGATTCTATAAAAATACCACCTGATACCCTATATCTCCCATCTTGATTCATCTAAGAAGATGTACGATGCCCTAACAAACCTCTTCTCAGTTAGAAACATTGGAAAAGTAATGAGTGAATAATGAGCTCTGTGACATGAAGATGAATGATGATGACAGCATAACATCATATTTTGTGAGAATCTCTCAATTAAGAGATCAACTACAAGCTATTGAAGAGATCATTTCAGAGAAGGAACTGGTAAATATAGCACTCAATGGTCTTCCCAAGCTATGGGATGCATTTTCCGCAAGCATGAACACAAGGAAGGCGTATCGTACATTTGAAGAACTTTGGACTTCTTGTGCACAAGAAGAATCAATGGTCAGTGCAAAAAAGAAACCCCAAGAGAAATACAATGATCAAGCCTTCACATCAAGGTTTAAGAATTTCAGGAATAAAAAGAAGTTTGGCTTCAGGAAGAAACCAAATCAAGAGAAAGATATGTCAAAAATACAATGCTTCAATTGTCGAAAATATGGTCGCTACAAGAATCATTGTCTCGATTTAAAGAAAAGGAAGGAAACACACGAAGCATCAGTTGTCGAAGAAAGGGAACCCTCAAAGAAAGCCAAGCAAGAAAAAGCATACTTCTTCTTCTAAGACAAGGTAACAATACTCTTCCTAGTTCTTGTACATACCATGTTTTCTATACATATCCTGCATATCTATTTATTAGAAGATAATATGGTCAAAGAGAAACTATACCTATGGAAGAACAAAAAGATAAGGATTTCTATCACAATGACTATAAGACAGGCAATACACATGAAAGGATGAAGTACATCAACAACCCCTGGTAACAATTCATGTGGAAGTTATTACATAAGTAACAGCTGCAAGATAAGAGGAAATCAGAATCAATCTTGAAGAAACCTAGAAGAAGTAAAGACAAAAAGAAGTCAACAATCAATAGGAAATTGGAAAAAGACTTGTGACACTTTGCAGAAGGCAATAAGGATGCAGATGGAAGCATGGACTATGTTAGATGGAGAGAGCCGATTATATATATATCCAAAAGAAGAGCATGCATTCATGCATAAAGAAAGGATTAGGAGGGAGCTAATCCCAAATTATATGATCCATTGAAGATGATGAGGTATCTATCCATGGTAGCAACCATGAAAAACAACACGTGTTCACTGTGACTTTAGAAGAAGTCTTCTTCGAAAAGAAGCCTTAAAGTATCTCTGGTTTTCCATCCACATCCATGGTCCTATGATGAAATAAATAAGTTGAAATCTTCAAGGCATGGAATCTATAGAAAACACATTGGACCCAAGAGCTAAAAAAAATCATGAGGAAGAACATGAAGATTCCAAGAGAGAAAGAAAAGCTAGAACAACCAATCATTGTATCGAGAATCATAAGACTACCAGCATGATCTGAACTCACTAAAATCAATCAAGTAGAGGAAATGAAATTTGTGATGAAGAACAGTGTATGGAAGACTTATGAATGTAAGTGATGCAGGAGCATCACTCCAACCCAACAAAACACCAGCTAGATAGCACATTCAAGTGTGCATTCAAGGAGGAAGAGGCGCCAACCCTCATTTTAAAATTTAAAATTGTATTTAATGTAATTAAATGTGTCAAGCTAGAAGATCCAAGGTCATTTCCTTTGCATAGGTTGTAGGTCGAGTTGTCTTTAATGGTTGACAGGCTGATGAAGATCTAGATCCAATCCAGACTAGACAATCATTTAATGTAATTCAATGAGAGTAGGTAGATGGAGGGAAAGGCTCGAGGAGCCCCTCTTTTGTAAAAAGATCTTTGTATCTAAATTCATTAGGTTTTTAGGAGATGAGACCATATAAGGAGATTAGGAAGAGAGGAGAAGAGAGAGCCGAGACTCTGTTGCAGTCCAAGCTTTTGTAAACATTGTAACATACATTCATGTTAATACAAAAAGAGCAGTTTTTCCTGCATATGATGTTGTGTGTATTTATGTGTATTTGGTGAATGTCATCTGTGTGTTATTTTATGTTGTAGATGTATGTTAGATTCCATCTACAGGGTGTAGACATAATTTTTTGTCTGTGAGTTTGTTGATTTCAGTCTGGGTTCTTTGTGGCTAAATGCAAAGAGTGCATGATAGAGTGTTGATGACTCTGTGAGCCAGTGCAAAGAGTGCACATCTTAGCTCTGTGTTGAATTCAGGCTGTTAGAAAAATAGGACCGCGGAGCAATAGAATAAAACAAATGTAGAAACAAAACACAGAAGACACACAATACAAGAGAGACACAGATTTACGTGGTTCACCCAGTGTGGGATACGTCCACCAGAGAAGTTGCCAGGTCCTTCCTTTATTATTATCTAGCAAATGAAGGGGTACAACCTACAACAAAACCCATTGTAACTTCCTCTTCTTTCTCTCACAGTCTCCTCTCTCAGAATACAATATTCACCATCATCCATAGCCGTAATACATTTCCCTCATAAAAGAGGGTTTTCTTCCAAGGCAAAAAACCCTAACATAATCTCTACCATTAGATCTGCGACCTTATAATGAATGGTCCAGATTTACAATGAAATTACAATATACTTTTACAAGGCATTTTTTGCTTCCGGGGCTTCGCCCCCGAACCCCCGCTGAGGGCCTGCTTGCCCCCAGACCCCCCAGCCGGGGGGATAGGCCCCCCGGACTCCGCAGAGGGGGTACACCCCCTCTACACTCCCCCGCGTGGAAGAGTGTACATACTTCTGGGGTGTAAATACTTCATGGGGTATAAACACGGCTGAAAGCAAGGANTACCCCCCCTCTGCACTCCCCCGCGTGGAAGAGTGTACATACTTCTGGGGTGTAAATACTTCATGGGGTATAAACACGGCTGAAAGCAAGGACCTCTGAATCAGGAAGATTATTAGGCTCCACAACCAACAATCTCCCACTTGGAGACTGATCTCAACAACTCCACCGTTGCTATATAGGTTGGACTCTGAACCTTCTTGGACCTAGCAAATTTCTCATCTTCATCTTCATTCTTGAAGACCAACTGAAACTGAGCAAGAACTCAGTTTCTCCTTGGTTACTCCCTTTGTTAACATGTCTGCAGGATTCTGGCTAGTGTGTATCTTTTCCATCTTCAATTGTCCATCTTCCAAGGCAGATCGTATGAAGTGGTACCTCAAC
>JASDQU010109164.1:106681-117727 GCA_032191745.1 Picea mariana
AAGGAAACAACAAATTATGTTTAAACCATGTTGTAAGAATCTAAAATATTTATTAGAAATCGCTTCTCTTTTTAGAGCTATGTAGGCTAGGAATCAAACTCCAACACCTTCAATTAACCATTTTTCAAGACACACTTAACTATAGGCCTCTTTGATACTCACTTTAATATCACTTATGTATGCTTAAATGATAGGATCACCACACAAATTTCCTCAATCCACCATTTAGTAGAAACCTCTTAGATATTCATCATTTATTTATCGTGTTGAAATCTCAAGGGTGTATGGATCCAAGACAGGAATCAACCCCTATAATATGAGCTTCTATGCTTCCTTCTCATGAGGTGCACTATTACAATTTTTAATGGAGGTGTAGATTATTGGTTGTGGGACCCAAACCTCTCTATCAAATAAATATTTAGTATTATGTGTCTTCACCACTTAGCCTCAAACCCTCTTTCCCATCGAACCCTCTATGCCCAATCCATAGTTAGGTTGAGTAATCCTATCTACTTAAACTTAATACCTTGTTTACAATGGGATAAGATAAGTATCAGTCTAGTCCTTAGCTCATGTGATTCTCTAACACTATGCTCTATGCCTTGATTATTGTACCCCTTAATGATTTATTACAAAAGTGTGAATTTTTGTCTCTGACAACCCATAATTTACGTTCATCCCAAGCTCTATAGGTTCAGGTGTCCTATCCAATCAGATTTATTGTTAGATTCACAGAAGCATATAGAATAGGCATTGGGCCTATGTATTCTCCAATTGGTGAGTAGGATTTGTTGAAACAAAATTTGAATTGGGATGAGTGCATTGATCAACAATGTCAAACTTGTTTCTTCGTATTTAATTCCAATGACTTGTATTCAACATATGTATTCATTCAATATTTTGAACAATGTGAGAATGGATGTGGTAGGTGTAGGAATACTCATTTGGAATATGTTTATGTTAGTGGTTCCATTTTATTAAGATATACTATAAGGGAAAAGGTATATGGTGACTAACCTTGGCTATCACGGGTCTTATATATTTATGCCCTTGACTTATAGATTCAATTCATTTTTAATGTTTCCAAGCCTCTTGTACGCAATTTCTCTTTTCAAATTGACTCAATTGTGCACCCTTATTAGTTGTTTCTTACTAATATTGATATCCATAGTTTGGGGGAGGGAATATGGTGTGGTCAAATATATGGCATATTATTATATAATATATATAATATAAAACGAAAATAATAAAAAACAAAAAATAAAAACGAAAATAAAACATAAAATATAACTCATAAAAACAAAAAACAAAACGAAAATATCACTCATTTCAAATCCCAAATAGCAGCAACCACTCACGTGCAGGGAACTCACACACAGTCCCACTGATTTCCACCATGCGCACACAGTCCCACTGATTTCCACCATGTGCGCAGGGCACTCACGCACAGTCCCACACATTTGGAGCACAGGGAGGAAGCTAGGGCAGGGGTGGAGGGAAAAGGAGGGAGAGGCACACGGGTGGAGGGCACGCAGGAGGAGGCTAGGGCAGATGGATTTTCAGAGGGCACAAGAATTTGAAGAGAATGAAGGTAAGCAATGGAATTTTCTCAGAGTAGGTCAGATATTTGTTTTATTACTCTGCTCATTGTGTGTTTTATTACTGCAATTCTTATAGGGCTTTTTGCATATGCTGAAATTTAAAATCCACAGTAATAAGATCACCACTAGATTGACTAATGTTGAAACCATACATCTCCTTGGGAGGACCTCTAAAATAGAAACATGTTATTGGTTTATTTAGACCCTCTTCTACACTTTAAGTTGGATCTCCTCTAGCTTAAGGGGGATTCTCTAGTATAGGATCACTAAGATTTTAGGCAATGAGTTCAAGGTGATATAAATGGTAAATCCAACAAAACAATTTCAAAAGGATTTAAGAGAATCAAGTTGATGGAAGGACGAAAGAACAATGCCTTTCCATTGGGCATATCGAGTCAACTAAGGCTCCTCTTTTAGAAGTTACAAGTGAAAATAAAATGATAGCAAGGGTTGTCCACTATAAACCCTAAAAATTCACCGTATTAGCTCAACAAGTTTCAAGAAGGCCAAGGGGAATATTCTCCACTAGAATTCCTCCAATGGCTTTGAGAAGGGATCTATCTAAGAAAGTAGAAGAGAATGCACCATCATCATTAGAGAATAACAACCACACTTGAAACCATTCATAAATAAAATCCACAAGGATATGAAGAGAACCACTTACTCATCAAACCACACATAAAACCATTAATTTATTGAACATCCATCCATTATGTAGCATCCACAAGATAACATCTTCAAGAGAGAACTCTAACTATCCATACATATCATCAAAGAAACAAGCAAGAGAGTTTTTCTCCAAACAGATTCTAGAACAATTTTTTCAATTAATCCGTAAGGGATTTCTCCCCTAATCCCACCATGAGTACAAATGAGGAAAGAAATCTCCTTTAATAGAGTGATGTTCTTTTTCATTTACAATAAAATATTATTATCTCATGTGAGATCCACAAATCTACATGTTGAAGAAGTAAAATACACTTTTCTCCAACTATATAGTCTAAAATACAATTAAATAAAGTGGTCAATCCACATGTACAATGATCAAGATGAAATGACCCCTCAAAGAGTGGGACGTCTCCTAGAGTGAGAGAATACATTGGTAAAAAACTTATAACTGCCAAAGGATTCTCTAGGGGTGCATCATCAAATGACCTCCATAAATGATGCAAGAAAATATGTCCAAGTCTCCGCCACATGGATGTGTGGGCCTTTAATAAGAAAATATCCCTAAAACATGAGTAAACACCCTACAAAAGGGGTGGTCCTTACAAATCAACATAAAATACAATGTGTGAGGCTAACATTCTTCTCCAAATGTGCAATTTAGGGTTCTTACTTCCCCTCCAAGTGGACGTTGTGGCTTCCAAGGTATTCTACCATTGCCACTGGTCATCATCAAATAATATCTCCTCTAAAGGTATCCATAGAATCCCCTAATCAAAGGAGTGATTATCTTCCATGGTTAAAGAACCCCTTGAAAAGTAAACAAAACTTTCAATTAATCTTAAAAATGAAAGACATTCTATATTTCCAACCTACTTGATTATTGGTAAGAACCTACTAACACAAACTAGTAGACTATTGGGAGGAAGGAATGTAGATATGAACCTTTGGAGGTCTACTAGCCCCAATTATTCCAGTACTATGGTTGACATTTTCTAGATATCACTTCATGGTCCTACTTCATATTGGTGAATGTGTCAATGATGTAATTGTAGAAATTATTTGAGGGCTATGTGTCAGATCTTCCAAGTGCATCTCACAAAGCATACTTTTGGGTTGTTGATTTGTGGTCATTGAAAGTAGAACATCTCCTTTCTAATCAATAGTTTTCTCCACAAATTTGGCTAGAACACTATTTCTCCACCTCCATCATAATCTATATACTTTGGATTATGCAATTTAATTAAAAAACCCATCATCAAATTCCATTTATTATTGGAAAGAAAAGGGACAGTTGAAATAATCAATAATGTATCTCATTCTTGTAGCCTCCACTAAAACATACTTAAATCAAATACATAACCCAACAGACTTATTACTGAAATGAGACAATTCATATCTATATTGTTGCTAGTGAATCTAAATATGTTGATGTGTGAATCAAGATTTCCCAGGATGTCAATTGGTATGCATGTCTCTTGTTAGAATGTGCTCCATGAAAACCATAAATCCATGAATATGCTCTTATATAAGTTGAATGATATCATATTCCCAAATGATATCATAATTTGAATGATATCTATAGTCGATGTTGAACAAGTAGAATGTATATGTTGGCCTAGCTTCACAACAAGGTAGAAAGTGGTAGAACCCTAACGAAGATAGTGAGACAAAGACCTGCAATCAAAATTGTGGAAACCAAACTCTATCTCGATGATGTGGATCAACGAACCCAATTGAAATTTTCAGATCCAACTGAAACACCCCCATTAAACAAGCTACTAAAATGCTATAACACCATATAAAGTGGTGTGATCCAAATGATGAAGTTGTTGAAGTAGAACAAAGTGGTTGTGAGTCTCCAAAAAATACTCCAACAAAAACCTGGCTTGAGGACATTGATTTCCTAAACAATTGCCAAAATAAGGCATATAAATTCCTAGAGTCATAGATACCAAAGCATGCTTGTGGAAAAACATAAACATAATGAAGATGGAAAAATCAACACTCAAGGTAGTGTTACAAAGAATCTTAAGATGTTGGTGTTGAACACAATATATGAAATACAATAGTGACCACAAATGTCAAGGGATTTTCATTCTTTGAACAAAAATCAAATATAAACATGTAGCTAGCCATATCAAACTGCTTTAAATATAGGAAGAATCCATTAAAAAATATGTGGGAGACAATAGCATTGATCATGCGTAATAATAACTAATAAGCCAAAAGAACCTCTAATAAATAAAATTACACCTTCACAATATGCTAGTGAAAGGATGATTGGTTTAAAATAAACAATCAAATGTATATATCTTGGGTTTCTTCCACATGCAAACAAAAGTATGAAAGCCAAGGGTCAGGGAAATAGTTGATGCTGTGGCTAAAGTAAGGTGTGTCATTGTTGAAAAGAGTTTGGCACAACCAAAGGTACAATCCTTAGTATATGCTCACCACAATCCAATGCCTAACATGATCTCAAATGATGGATTGATGCATGTTATTGAGGATTATCTATAGAGGACAAACATTTTAATGGATGCTGAGATCAACTACAATGCATGCAGACAACAACAATGTACATTGGCATATATGCAACATGTATGAATGTTGTTGACATCCCCACAAAGACTGTGTCAAAGGATCCATCAGTTTATGATTTGATACCTAAATTAAGAAGAGTCACATCAATGAATATCTAAAGACCCACAATTTTCCACCATGATGGGCATAACAAGTAAATGTCTGTCATATTACTTCTATCTTTAACGACTATAGCTACTGTTCTCAATGAATATTTTCTACTATTAAGAGTCATAATTGGTATGGAAAAACATGAGAGAGAACTCCAATCCTAAGTATGAACACTAAGAGGAGATACAAGATATTCAAGTTTGTGAAGTCGTAGTGATCGACTGATCTGAGTGTAGGGCATGGGTGAGGGATGTGCAATTTGCATAGGATCTTTACAAACTAGTCTGCAAGGACATGTCTGGTTACTCTACACAGTGAAGGGCGATCTCTCAATTGAAAGTCTTCCATGAATTGTTGGAGTGATTTGCAATTGTATCCTCTTTTTGAAAACTCGAGGGAGTGTTGGTTTCCATCTGATATTGCATGTCTGTCTTCCTCTACGACTGCATACTCCACCAATGACACAGAACCCACCCTACATCCTCTCACCTTAGCGTCGAAAGTGTAATTAATGCTTAAAAGTGATTGTTAGAATTAATGCTTACATGCTTATTTTAGAGAGTTGGTTTAGGTGCGTTAGATCTTGTTAGTTATGGGAGATCTTCTCTAACTATCAAATCTTATTTATATGTGTGGTTAAGATATTCCTTTATAATTTAGTTGGATTATTAAAAGAAAACTTATATAAATATTTAATTCATTCAATAATAAAATATAAAAAACAATTATTGTGTACATAATGGTTGCTCTTCCAATTTCTAAGTGTGATTATGTTTTTCTATACTAGATCCAATTTTTAGATCCTTCAGTCACATAATCTATAGAAAACAAGCATTTCCGTTGTATTGAGTCTGAGTGCACTTGAGTCTAAGTGCACCTATGAAATTGCGTGGATGTGGCCATAAGGGTTGTATCAAGAATAAATGAGAGATAAGAGAACCACTCATGCAACACCAATTCAAGTTAGGCTAAGCTTTGAATAAAAAAAACAAAATGGAAGGGTGATGAACCCAAATATAAGGTTGGATCAGAAATGCTTCGATACCTATGATGTGGGAAATCTCGTGATTAAGAGGTATTTTCCACTCATGAGTAGAGTTCTACGCAAATAAATAATATTTGACTAAATTTTTTATTAATATAAACAAAATCTTATATAGATTTACATGAAGATAACTAACTCAACAAATATAGGAGATAAATACTCACTAAATATAGGAGTAGAGTATGCAACTATATGAAACTTATGCAACTATATTGCAACAATTTTGTATGCAACTATATGCAACAATGCAACTATGCAACATGCAACTTATGCAACTTCAACAACTTTATGGAACTTATGCAACTTTACACAACTTTATGCAACTTTACACAACTTATGCAACAATGCAACTTATGCAACTATATGCAACTTATGCTGCCTTGCAACTATATGCAATTGTATGACGGATAGGTGTGGCAATTTCAACTTTATGCAACTAAATGCAACTATATGCAACTATGTTGGTACTATATTGCAACTTATGAAACTTATGGAACTATATGCAACTATATGCAACTTATGCTGCCTTGCAACTATATGCAACTATGTTGGTACTATATTGCACATTATGCAACTTATGCAACTATATGCACCTAAGAAGATTTAAATAGGACCTAAAAACCTTATGTTCTTTCCTCGACCATGGACAAGACCTAAGTTCCATACATCGACTATATTGCAACTTATGCAACTTATGTGACTATATGCAACTATATGCAACTATATTGCAACTTATGCAACTATATGCAACTAGGTGTGACAATTTCAACTTTATGAAACTATATGATAGATAGGTGTGGAAATTTCAACTTTATGCAACTAAATGCAACTATATGCAACTGTGTTGGTACCAAAAATGTATATTGGCACGATAACTTATCTTCTTGTTTTAATGAGTGTAGGTACCACCAAATAGGTATCTGTCGGATCTATCTTCCTTGAGTGATGATCAAGATATAGTAAGAGAGGTTGAAAGTGAGACATGTTGTACTAGATCTACCGGTTCTAGATCAACTAGGTTGGAAAAGGTAAGGAAAAGATTTTGTACCCGCATGAAATTTTTTATTGCCAACGGAGGGTCATGTAATTATGATGATGAGAGCATAGGTGACATTGAGTTTCCCTTGAGGTATAAACATCTAGTGCAATGATGGGCACCTAAGGAGCTACCTGAAGTGGACATATATTTCTTCATCGGTGGGAGGATGTATCGCATTGCTCCTTCATCCCTACATGGATTGGGGTTATTTTCCATGAATGACATAAAGGTCGGCTATGGCACTATAACTGAATTGATGGAGTATGTTGGACCATTATACAAATACAATCACTGGTTGATGTTGGTCCGATATGCGCAAAGTATGCAGGGATATGGAGTTGTCGCAAATTATATACAACTACTAGATAACAATCAAAATAAAGGGGCAACTATGTATATTGATGGAAGGCCAAAAGCTACTGGAAACATTGCGAGCTTTATAAATAGTACAGGACTAGTGGCAATAACTAAGAAACCGAATTGCATATTTGAGGCACGCAAAGGAAATCGTATATTTGTATGTGCAACAAAAACAATAGTTTCAGGTGAAGAGTTGTTGATCGATTACAACTTAAATCGAATAGATGGAGAGGGTGACCGTGGAAAGACACCCACTTCGCCTCAGCAGGTAAATGTTAAATGCAGTAAAAAATTATGACTACAACAACTAAATTTCATTATTTATTTTTTTCTGTTATTACTGCAATATTTCACTTTCTTAATGTTACAGGTGAATTTCCTAACTTTTATTGAATGATTTATTGTGTCAACATCTGTCTAGTGTGACTGTGGTAGAAAATCACCCGATACATCTCTCCAGGGTGACCGTGGCAAGGCACCCGCAGTGCCTCAACAGGTAAATGTTAAATACAGTAAAAACTTATGACTACAACAACTAAATTTCAGAAATTTCATTATTTTGTTTTCTGTTATTACTGCAATATTTCATTTTCTTAATGTTAAAGGTGAATTTCATAACTTTTATTGATTGATTTATTGTGTCAACATCTGTCCAGGGTGACCGTGGTAGAAAATCACCCGCTACATCTCTCTAGGGTGACCGTGGAAAGGCACCCACTGTGCCTCAGTAGGTAAATGTTAAATATAGTAACAACTTATGACTACAACAACTAAATTTCTGAAATTTCATTATTTTTTTTCTGATATTACTCCAATATTTCATTTTTTAAATGTTACAGGTGAATTTCATAACTTTTGTTGATTGATTTATTGTGTCAACTTCTGTCTAGGGTGACTGTGTCTGAGTTTCACCTGCTACATCTCTCCAGGATGACCATGGAAAGGCACTGGCAGTGCCTCACCAGGTAAATTTTAAATACAGTAACAACTTATGACTACAACAACTAAATTTCTGAAATTTCATTAGTTGTTTTCTGATATTACTCCAATGTTTCAATTTTTAAATGTTACAGGTGATTTTCATAACTTTTGTTGATTGATTTATTATGTCAACTTCTGTCCAGGGTGACCGTGTCCGAGTTTCACCCACTATATCTCTCCAGGGTGACCGTGGAAAGGCACCCGCAGTGCCTCACCAGGTAAATGTTAAATACAGTAACAACTTATGACTACAACAACTAAATTTCTGAAATTTTGTTATTGTTTTTCTGATATTACTGCAATATTTCATTTTTTTATTGTTCGAGGTGAATTTCATAACTTTTGTTGATTGATTTATTGTGTCAACATATGTCCAGGCTCCCACATAGGATATTGATGAGGACAAAATATTTTATTCGACAAACCCAATGACAACTGTAACGAAGGCCTTGAAGAAGGCTAACATGGAATCTCTAGGTTTGATTAGCAAAAGACCCCTGACACAGGAGGATAGGGAAAGAATTGTAGAGCTACAAACTACAATAACTAATTATAGGGTAAGTGGCATCTTTACATATTTTTATTAGCTATGAAAATTTCATATCCGTTTTTTATTTTTATATGTTGTATATGATCTGATAATGATTTTTTTTTTGTTTGTAGGAGTTTTTAAACCCTGTGCGTGGGGAACCTGTTGATCCTGCAACTTCTATAGGTAGCAGTGAGGTTCCAATGTAAAAAAAAGGTCGACATATAAGCAAAGTGAAAGTGAGGCTTTTTGAGCCTCTTGAGGTTCCCCTCGAATCCATTGATGAGTGGGGTGATTTTGACCGGCATGACATGCCGGAGCATGATGAGCCAGAGCCTGGGACTCCACATGATGACTCTGAAGAGGAACATAGTGTAAGTGCACAGGATACTATTCTGCATGGAGCAGAACGAATTAAAAGCACCATATCACTAGATGTCACCTTTCTGGTGGATGACACATGTGTTCCAATAAAGATTCAAAAGATTGCAGGTAATTGTCCCATTAATTGATTAATTTTTTTAATGAAAATGAAATGGACATTTGTTGAGATTATTAATTGATTAATTGATAACACGTTACTGCAGAAAACAATGTTTTCTATAGAAACTTACATGACAAAGCATTGGAGCTGTTTGGCCCCACCATTCACACACAGTGGAATGACCAAGATAGCAAAAATAAAGATGATTTAATAGATCACATGGTAAACTTGTTTGGAAACACTTTCAACAAGAAAGTGGTTTCAAAGTTAGCCAGAGAGAATTTAAAATACACCAGGGCCTAGTATAGGGATAAATTACAAATAGACCTAAAGCACGAGCGCCCTCCCATGGTTTCCAAGAAAGAGTGGAAGGCGCTAATAGAAGATGCAAAGGAGAACTTGTTTAAAAAACAAGGATGACAACCACGATCTAGTCAAGCAAGGTACACCACATGTCATATTATCAGTGAAATATGAGCATTTATGTTTTTCTTTCCTGTTTTAAGTAACAATTCCAATATCTATTTTTTTTCAAAAATTCCATATGTAGGCTACCAGACACATCCAAAGCAACAAAGGCCAGAGTGGAAAAACAAAACCAACATAAATTAGGTCAGGGTGGCTACGGGAAACTCAAAGCGCGAATAGTGAGATTTAAATGATTAACTGTGGTTAATATTTATTTAATAGTAGCGAACAAATATATGTTTTTGTTATTGGTATTTTTAATGGTGTTATGTATCGCAGTTAAATATGTTTGACACTGCTTCCACCGAGGAGGACCTGAAGCTTGGTTACAAGCATGTTTTTAAAAGTGTCATTGAATATAGAAAAAGATTGGGCCAGATTCCTATCTTCCCAACCACACAGGTAAATCAAATGAATAAGGAAACCATAGTAGCATGCTTGTAAAGTCTTTTCATATTTTATTATATCACCCTTAACTAAGTATTTATGTTTGTTTTCAAGCAACAATGCTACCGTAGTAGTGAATCAAGCGGTATTCAACAAACACCGCGTCATACAAGGGTCCACATGTCCAGTGATAGTGTAGAACAGAGAACCCATTCTGGTATGTATGCTTCAGAATTAGAAATATTTATTGTGATTGTAGATATTTATTTCCTGACTTTATACTTATATATTATCTTCTCAAAATTGAAGAGCATGTAGCTCAGGAGGGTGAAATGCGAGAGAAACCAAGTGGACAGGAAATTAACGCACCAACTGTCCCAGCTACAGAGTCAGGTAAAGAGAAATACTGTAATGTTAATCAAAACAATGAATTAGTTATTTCAATTATATTTCAACATATCGATATGATCATTTTCATTGTTCCAGTTCACATCCTTGAACAGATGCCAACTAACCCTTCTGAGCGACATACCAGAAGTATGGTACTTGAGCGCACACAAATAATAGAAGGAAAGGGAACAAGAAATACAATGTCCTTGGATGATGATGATATCCCAATTGTCAATTTTATGAATGTAAAAAAACGTAAATCAAAGAAAAATTAGATGTATAATTTCATAACCTTTTTTTGGATCTTTATCGTTGTTTATATGTTCATGACCTTGACTATCCTAGTTATGCATTAATGTATATATGTTTTCTATATAGAGAAAATCATTTTTTGGGTATGGG
>JASDQU010109164.1:123096-135926 GCA_032191745.1 Picea mariana
CTCCTAAGTGTCTAAATATCCTAACATCCCCCCTTAAGAACAACTTGGGATAGGATTGAAGGATTTAAAATAGTGACACAATAGGAGAATGAAGGAGGCATTAGAGCCTATCCCCCCTTAATGACAACTTCCTGAACTCCTAACATAGATTGAAGTTTGGAAAACTTCACTTCTGTAAGAGACTTTGTGAAAATGTCTGCAACTTGATCTTCTATAGGAAAAAAGAGCACTTCAATAAATTGATCATGAATGAGCTTTATGATGAAGTTCATGTGGATATCGATGTGTTTTCTACATTGATGTTGAAATGGGTCTTTATTGAGCTTGATGGCACTTTGATTGTCGCACCAAAGGCTGGTCAGATGTTGTTGTTGGAATCCAAACTCTGAAAGGATCTGTCGAAGCCACAAGGCTTCCTGAATTGCATTTACCGCTGCTTGGTACTCTGCTTCTGCTGAAGAAAGTGAGATACCCTGTTGTTTTTTATAGGCCCAAGTGATAGGTCCTGAACCAAGGCCGAAAACATAACCTGCAGTAGAATTTCGATCATCACAGTCATAGGCCCAATCTGAATCAATGAAACCAACCAATAAAGGAGTCCCCCCTGAACTGTAATGTATCTCGAACTTAATTGTACCATGTACATAGCGAAGTATCCTTTTAACTTCTTTCCAATGGCTTTCATGGGGTGTTTTCATATACCGGGCAACAAGACCAACAACCAAGGAAAGATCAGGACAGGTTTGAGTCAAGTATAAGAGGCTACCAACTAACTCACGGTATAGGGTGACATCAACTTCGGGAGAAGTACAAGTGGAAGTAAGCTTGACTCAAGACTAGAAGGGAGAAGCAGTTGGTTTACAATCATCCATGTGAAAGCAATGAAGAAATTCACAAGCATACTTAGACTGGGAAAGAAAAATTCCTTCATTGGTTTTCAAAACTTGGAGGCCAAGGAAGTAGTGAAAAAAACCTAAGTCTATCATTTCAAATTTCTTCTTAAGGCTGGTTTTCACATGGTTTAAAAGTTTTGAGTCACTACCAGTAAGGGTAAGGTCATCAACATAAAGGAAAAGGATTATGATATGTCTTCCTACTTTCTTGGTATAAACATTAGGATCAGAATGGCATCTAGAGAATCCAGTGGCAATAAGAAAGGTGTCCATTTTGGCATACCAAGCTCGGGGAGCTTGCTTTAGACCATAAAGAGATTTCTTAAGGTGACAAAAAAGGCTAGAGTCATTCTAGACATAGCCAGGAGGTTGTTCCATGTCGATTTATTCTTGCAAATATCCATGCAAGAAGGAAAATTTAACATCCATCTGATGGACCTCCCATTTATGTGAGGCAACAAGGGAAAGAACAAGGCAAACATAATTCATTTTGGATACAGGGGCAAAGGTTTCATGATAGTCAATTCCTTCAACTTGGGAAAATCCTTTGGCAACTAAACGAGCCGTGTGTCTTTCAACACTTCCATCTGATGCATACTTAGTTCTGTAGACCCATTTACATCTAACAAGTTTTGTTCCTTTTGGAAGAGGTAAAAGATCCCAAGTATCATTTTCCATTAAAGAACGATACTCTTCATTCATTGTTGCATCCCAATCTGGATGACCTGAAGCTTCTGCAAATGTCTCTGAATCATGAGTTTCTGAAACTTGAGCCAAAAGAGAAGAGGCTCACTAGAACTGTGAATGTGTCTAACGTTGATCTAAAGGATCACTGACAAGATCACTAGCTGCTTCTCGTGTTGAACAGACCCATCTAGGAAGCGGTGAAACTGGTGCTGGTTCAGGTTTAAAGGACTCATCTGGAGGAGGGTGAGCAGGCAGAGGTGGATTTTCATCCTCACTATCATCCTCTGAAGAATAAACTAGATCAGAAGAAGGCACAAACTTTGAAGATGGCTCACAGGCCGAAGAAGGCACAACCGTCGAATTAGTCTTGCAGGCCAAAGAAGGCACAACCGTCGAATTAGTCTTGCAGGCCAAGAGATTTTCATCAAATTTAACATCTCTTATAATAATAATTTGATTACAATGTGATTGAAGAAGTATGTAACCTTTGACATCTTCAGAATAACCAACAAATATACACTTCTCACTTTTAGGCTGCAATGCTTTCCTTTTCTCATCAAGAATGTGAGCCCATGCTATACNTTAATTGTAGTTCAAGCTTCTTCCAGTGTTATATTTTTAAGAGCCTTTGTGGGAGTGCGATTTACTATGTAATTTGCATAGTTGATGGCTTCCGCCCAATACTTTAGACTTAATCCCTTAGATTGGATCATACAATTAGCCATTTATTTTAATGTGCGGTTCTTTCTCTCAGCAACACCATTTTGTTGTGGTGTATATGGAATAGTGTGTTGCATTTGAATTCCTTATTTAGTGCAGTAATTTGTAAAATTATTGTTCACATATTCACCTCCATTATCTGCTCTTAACCTTTGAATTTGATGTCGAGATTGTTTTTCTACAAGGGCCTTGTAGGCCAATAACTTGTCAAAGACTTCACTTGTAAGTTTTATGAAGTAAACCCAAGTATGTCTGGAAAATTCATCAATGAAAGTTAAGAAATACTTTTACCCAGAAAAAAAAGGAGAAGAAAGTGGACCACAAAAATCACTGTGAACAAGCTGCAAAGGACCCGAGGCATGCTAAGAGGCACGTTTCTTAAAATTATCTCGATGATGTTTGTCGAGAACACAACTGACACAAACACCATCTCTGCATGAAACAAGAGGAAGACCAGCCACCAGCTGTTGATTCCATAGTTGTTGCAATGAGTGATAGTTTAGATGACCAAACCGCTCATGCCAAAGTTTGGTCGAGTCATCGCTATGAGCAACAAAAACTGATGAAAAAGATGATGACCCAAAATTGTCAAACTTGTACAACCTGATAATATCATCAGCAATTCCATTTGCAAGAACATGATTAGGATCTTTTAGATCCCTGATTATAACTTGGTGAGGTGAAAACTCTACAGTTTTACCTTCACATGAATGAGTTATTTGATATACTGATAGAAGGTTACAAGAAAGACTTGGAACACATAATACATCATTGAAATGGCCATTTTCTACTTGTACTGTTCTAGATCCTTCAACACTAAGAGATTTGTCACACCAACAAATATTTTCTTGGTGTTACATTCATTTAGAGTAGAAAATATGTCTCTATCCTTAGCCATATGATAAGATGCTCCAGAATCAATAAGCCACTTATCAGAAGTGGAAGTATAAGGTGTATTGAAGGAGAAACCAGAAGTAGAAAGTGCATGTCCATGAGAAGAACAAGAAGAAGTAGGATCGATACTTATGTTATGCTTCTTCATCGCTGCTTCTAAAGCTGCCATCTTCTTGAAACATTTGGACTAATCATGACCATCTTTATCACAAAAGTTGCTTTGTCTGTCAGTCTTCTTATTTTTATGTTTTTCTCATTTGTATCCATTCAAAGCAAAATCTATCTGAGAGAGTTTGGGACCCTTCTATTGCTTGTTGTTGTGGTGAGGATGTTGCTTCTTCAGATTCTTGGGTTTATCTTTCTGCTGGGAAACTAAGGCTTTGTTGGAGGTACCTGCAGTGCTGATCACTCCAAGTTGTACAAGATTATCTTCCTCTGTAATCAAAGAAACACAAAATGACTCAAGAGTGGGTTTTTTATAAGCTTTCCCTAGAGCCTCTCTCATGGCATAAAAGGTAGATACAAACACAAAATATGCACTACCTAGCTTAGAAAGAAGAAGATAGATGCAATGCTCTTCCTCCATTTTTATCTTACATTCTTCACATAAAATTCTAAGTGTTTAAACCTAGATATATAGGCTCCAAGGCATGAAACATCACTTGGACTCAAGGTCAGTACTTTATTTTCTAATTGTTGTGCTCGAATAATATTGAGTTTACCAAACACAAATTCAATCTTGTTCGAAGCTTCTTCGGGGTCATCAATTTCTTGGAGGTGGTATCATAAATCAGGAGAGATGGATATTTTGATTAGTCCACGTGCTTCATCACTCCTATTAGCCCATTTGGATTTCTTATCATCATCATTGGGTTATTTTTCCTTTCCCAAGGTAATCCAGTACAAGCCTTTACTTCTTGATAAATCTTCCATATGAGATTTCCATTGGAAGTAGTTGGTGTTGGTAAGAAAAACATTACTTGTAGAATCCATATTAAGTATGCATATAATATGGATTTAAAAACTAAAACTGATGATCTGGATGGAAAGAGCTCGAAAAGTTATGCGGTTTAAAAAAAAACGGCACTGAAAATAGACTTTGGATGTGAGAGTTATGCCCTTTTAAAAAAAGGCATAAATGGTAACCAAATGACCACGTGATAGTGTAAGTTGCTTTATGAAGTGACCCACTTTTATAAAGAGAAGTGGGGATAAATTTTACAATGAAGTTACTTTATAACAAAAAAGTTGCATGCAAAATAAATAACTCTAAAATAAAATATTAAAGCTACTTATAGTGATTCACTTTTATACTTGAAGTGAAATACACTTTACAATTTTAGCATGAAAGAGGATTGGGGGTGTTGTTGTTGAAGACGGCCTTGGAGAGCGTGCTAAAAAAAAACTATTTTCACACAACAACAAAAAATTCTCTTCTCGATGACAACAAGGGTTAGATCTCGATTAGCTTACCTGGAAGATGCACCTTTTCCTATCTGTTTCTGATTTGCTGAGATCGCACAGGGCACAGGACAAAGAGAATACACATATATATAAGAGTAGCAACCCATAAAAAAATAATATCAAACTGAAATAAAACCAAAATAAAACTTTGCAGAAATTTTAAAAATGCTTATTCAGGCTTTATACCTCTGGATCTGATTGTAATGGCCGTATCTTGGGCAAACGAAAATCTTTTCGAGTGAAATGAAAAGTGTTCCTAACTGAAATGAGTGATCTAGATGCAATGGAATAGTCCTCTCAGCCCATAAATGTATGGAAATGACAGAAAATGGATATGAATCAACTCGGCTTCATGATCTCAATCTACAACAGGAGCGGGTCTTCAAACAAGCTTTGATACCATGTTCAACAACTCAGGTCTTCCAAAAGAAGGCAAACACCTTCAATAACCACTCATATAACTTTTTCAAAGATCAACACACTGATGTTTTTACGTGGTAAAACCCCTACAGGGAAACATCCATGCCCCTAGCCAATGCAACCACTTGGAGCAGTTTATTAATGCAAAGAAAAAGATTATAGAGAGATTTTACAAGAGAGTTTCTCACAATCGATCATCGACAAATGGCCCTCCATTCTCTTTTAATAGAGATCATGGACCAATCAGGTGTTAATCCATGGATCAATGGCTGTTAAGATCGAGGNAACACTTTTCATCATAATTTTTGGATTAGCATGGCCTTAGGAATCTGAGCTCGTTACAAATTTTTTTCTCCCTCGACTAGTTACTCTTCCATTCCCTATGGAGAAGTTTGATTGATGCCTCCTGCAGCTCACAGTTTCATCATTGAGTTTATGTTGCCAGAGTCTTCCATATGTCTCATGCTCTTTCTCAAAGGATGTATATTAGCCTATGTCGACCATTCCTCATAACTCTTGACTTTGCATGTCGGCCATACCCTCAATTTGTCTCACAATCACATGAAGTTGTAGTCCTATTACATACCCTAGTCCTACTTTCCTCATTGGTAGGTAACCTTGAACCCAACAATCGACATTTCATCATTAGTCATTGTCTGGGTGGTTTCCCTTGTGTTTGACGACAAGACATCTATTCACACATTAGGATTCGTGCAGTGCCTTGGATGCCATTAGCGTTATTGGTGGTTTCATCGCCTTTGTCAATATTTTTCCTCATTGGTTGATATTCAAAGGGTCTTTTTCATGTACTTCTTGCACTTGGAACACACGAAATATGCATAGGGTTGTGAGTTTGTGAACATGTTCTTCGTCCAATTTCCTCCAAATCATCAAGTTCCTGCTTTGTACCTTGTGCTGAATGATGAGAGATGTCTTAATGCTCTCCTTTTAGTGGGTCTCCTTCCATCAACTTCATCTCATCTATTCTAGAAACAAGACCTAGAGTCCTATGAGTACCTAGAGGCTTGCATTCATTAGTGGTAGGTTCTCTCGCCATTGACAGTTGGGAATACATCAATGTCTCATGATCGATGGATTCTTCAAGTGTTCGACCCCGACTCCTTTATTCACACTGGTAAGAATGTACTTGGTGCCTTGATACCTACTTTCATTATCGGTAATCTATCTCACGTTTGTTAACAGTATACCTCAATGACCGATAATCAAATGAAGTCTCATTGTGTTTGACCTCAACTCCTTTATTCACACGATGTATACTTGCACCTTTGGTGGATTGCGTAGAAGACTTGAAGATATTAGTATGTAGTCGCAACTTTCCTGAGTTGTTGCCATTTTTTCATTGGAACAGTTCCTGGGTGACTTCAGTGATCATGGGAGATCAAATTGTACTCCATTGTATACAAATATCTTCATATTGATTTTGAGACTAGTTCTACTGGGCCTTGTTCGTGACTATGAAAACCTTTTGCATGTAACCGCATTTGTATTTTCCTATTCATGGCCATGAACAATTGTGTGGTATATTTTCACATGGATTTGTAGCATAATTCAAATTGGCAGCCATGTATGCAAAGTTAATACAGATTGTAATGAGAAACTATTTCTTCCAACTGGGTCCCCATTACTCCACCAGAGATGATTTTAAGGATGGAAAATTATTTTAAAATGTAGAAACTTTGGCGAATCTTACTTATCCTTCATATGCCAACTATAAATGTTTGGCGATATTTTTGTAAAAATATTCAAATTTCTAAGGATTTTGTATAGTTTTTATAAAATTTTGGCGATTTTTAAGGTAAAATCATTTTATCCTATAGAATTTGGGTGAATCATTTTAAAAATAATGAAACTCGATTTTGGAAAAACCATGGAAAATTAGCCCATGAGTGAAATTTAGCCCCTAAAATCATCCATGTACTCCACTTTTGGGTTTTTTATAATGTATTTTGGCCATCGCAAATACTCCTCTGACCTCACACATTAGGAGGCATCTATTATAGCAAGATTTTCCTCACCCCATGTAATCTTTCACATAAGGAATTTTTCCATTTCCCTATGCAGACTTGTAATCCCTTTTTGCAAATCCCAGAGCTAAAAATACAATTTTTCCACATATACACACCTTTCCTACTATACAACATGCATATACGCAGGTTGCACCACTACAACCCGCATACATCGTGAAATGTGCCCAAAAATGAAAAATGGTTTCGGGTTTCCATGTCACATCATGAGATCAATTATCCTTGGCCTTCCATATACTAGAAACATTTCAACTCGGCCCTTTAGTTTCATTTGAAGGCTATAAATGGGCCAAATTTGAGCTATGGAAAAGAGGAGAAAGGATTCAACTTTGAGAGAAAATTTACTCTGGAGGAATTATTCACTTCACATTGAGTCTGCATCCCTTTATCCTTTAAGTCTGAACACATTGTTCAGCCCCCAATCTCTTCCCTTATTGATTGAGAACTCCATTGTCTCCCGTACATGAGCTTGCCTTTGGTGGAGGATTGAATTGGTGGAGGCCCAACTGGAAGGATCTTAGTGTCTCAGTTTCGAACTGTGCCGACATAGAAATATGTAACTTATTCACTTCTGCTGATTATATCTTAATAGAAATACTCTTTTCTTGTCCAATTGATATCTTGCAAATATTTGAATTATTATTCCATGGGCATATTTGTTATGAATGTTTATGGATTATTCTATTGAATGTGCTAACATCATATATTATCACCATATGCTTGCATTGTTTGGTTGTTGAGGACTAGTTGTAGGTATATTACTTTGGGTCAAGTGCTCAATGATGGACTTCATCGAACATCTGGACGAGGTATGCCTTTTATCTTGTCTTGCTAGAATATTTGTTTATATAACATACTTGAGAATAGAGTTAATTTTTGCAATCATTTCCTTCTGTTGTGATTTAACCCTAGTCATAGAGAGATTTTCCTCATAACACTCTTACGTGATGGTCCTTTTCGTTGAAGCCTTTTCATCATCGGTAAAAATATTAGCACACATCTGTTGATTCCCTTACACATCGCCAATGAGGACAGAGTTCCTTCAGATCACCAACGACTAAGATTTAGTCCATCCTATGACTAAGATCAACCTAGTAATCGCTGAACTATTTCGTGACCGTTGATCTCACACTGATCCTCTACTTGGGACACACGGTTACTTAACTCCCAATCGGTATGATTAAGAAGAGGATTTGTATTCAGTTAGTGGATCTATGAGTATTAAAATCTTATTATGAACCCCTAAGTACTTTCATTAAGATCAAATGTCTTGTTTAAAGTTTTCATCATTGAAGATTTTTTCCACGATCCTTGTCAACATATCCTACCATTACAAACTTCCAACGATGACGAATTTTTGGCGATCTCATCCTTCCATCACCCCATTCCTCCGGTGATATAATTAACCGTCATAACCTTTGAACTTCCTGCGATTGAATTCATATCACCATGTACTCCGCTGATCAAGTCCAAGCTATAACACACTTCTTCATTAATTACACCTAGGATTGGAAAGAATTTGGGAATGTTTAAATGTATTGAAACTCCATCTTTTTGCACTTGTATATTTTATCATTAAGGAAAATAGGCACTGCAACGATGAAGGTATGACCTATTGCTTCATTTATTACTATCTCTGGTCTACGAGTAAGTATTTTTTGCATCATTGAGTATTTGTTATCTGTATTACTTTAGTGATTCTCTTAATCGCTCAATTTTATGTTTTACACAAGTGGTAAAAAATGTCCAAATGTTGACAAGAAAGGGGAAAATACAAACCTCCAGTGTGCCTATTACTTCCTTTGTCCCATAATCCTTCAATGTTTCTGATAAAAACAACCATGATGGGATGTTGCACTACCTTATTTATGGTAAGATTCTTGATAGGTTTTAGAATGAAAATTTTCCACCTAACGACCCTGACATCGAAAAGTATAGGAACATTCTCAAAAGTGGCATTCACATGATAACTTCTCGCTAAGAGATCTTCCCTTACAACGATGCTTCCATATGGTGTTTTTCATATATGCAGAAGGATATGTGATTAATAGTCAATAATTCAAGCCTCCCTATTGCATCACTCAAAGTGGAAGATATCCAAGTAAGATACAAGACCCCAGAACCCAAAGTTTCCCTAAATGTGTTATTCTTGGAAAATTTTGGGGCTAAGAACGAAGATTTAGAAACATTGATGCAAGACTGGTTCTATGATGAAGAATGACTAGTGAAAAGAGGGGAAATGAATGTGCCTACATGATACTTGAAAATCCCTTACAGAATATTAAACACAATGATATACAAACTTTATGGGGAGGAAACTATCACCCATTTCATAATGTAATGGTTTCCTATGGCTTACATAATGGTTAAGAAGAGCCAATCTTTAAACGGGGAAAGCATCCTATCTTTAGGCATAGCGAATCGGGTTCAAGACCCCAAAGGTATGAAAAAACCTAGATTCTACATGTCCTCATATCTTATATATGTCATTTGTTCAACCAATTCATTCCCTATTTTGAATTGGGCCTAGACCCAAGATCATGGCCCCATCCATTTATACTATTCTCAATTATGGGAGGTCAACTGTAAGGAATTTGTTTATGAGATTTGTGACTATTTCCCGCATAGGATTTCTCTAGGTGTCATCAAATCCCTATGGGGAATTGGATTCTGGTATATGAAGAAATACTATACCTTTGTTAGGATTTTCAGGGCATAGGGCCTCCACATTCGTTTCCCAACTATGTGCCCGATAAGTTACTGGCCAGAGAAATAACATATCATACTGTGGAGAAAGGAGCCTGTCAGAAAAGAAAAAAAAGTATTGGCATGTTTTTCCCTTTCATATAGGCTCGTACTCTCTACAAAACAAGAAGAAAGAAGAAAAGGAAGAAAAAACTCTAAAGGAGTTGTGTCTTTGTTTTAGAGAGCCCAAATCTCATGATCCTCAAAATGTGGTTTATGAACACATGAAGGATGTTAGATTATCTCCTCAGTTCATGCATGAATCTAGGTTCATTGAAGACGTCTTTCAAGAAGATTTAAGTTTTGAAGAAGTGGTGGAAAGTCTCACAATTGAAAAAACTCGAGCGCATCTGAGGAAAGAGGAAGAACAAGAAAGAGCCCTAAGGTTAGAATAGTTCAAATCCTTCCTACTCAAAGATAAAGAAATACTAAATTCATAGGAACATAAAAATATGGAAAATGAAGTAGAAGGAGAAAGAAAATATGAAGAGGATGAAGAGAGATACTAGCTGATGAAGAAAAAAAATCCAAGGAGAAACAAGATGAACTAGAAAAGACTCGAACTACAAACCGTCCCTTAAGAAAAATTAATACGAGAAAAGTAGAAACAACGAATACAAAACAAATGGCCTTGGATTTGCAAGAAAGAGAAAGGAAGAAGGAAGAGGAGGACATAATTAACTAAGCATAGAGGGGCTTCCGCAGTGAAACATATTAGATATCATTTTTAGGATTAACTACGTAGTGTAATTCATTAATCTATGACCTATATCCATGAGTATTAGTCGCAACTGACCAATAATTCTCATGAATTGAATAGTCCACTTAGCACTCATTGCATCAGGTGATGCTCATAGGGGTGAAGAAATGGGATTGAAACCAACGAAATGACTCGCATAGCATCAATCATCACTTCTGGGGCTTGCACTTGATAACCAGGACTTCCCAGGTGGTCACCATTCCCAAGACACCTCTATCTCAAGCGTGCTTAACTATGGATTTTTCCCCACAGTCAAGCCCACTTAGATTGCTACCCCATTTGGACAACCTTAGCAAGTATTGTGCCTTATGAACTATCCAGTTAGAGCTCCCTTCACTCTTATTATTTAAGCATAGAGGGGCTTCCACAGTGAAACATATTAGATATCATTTTTGGGATTAACTGCGTAGTGTAAGTCATTAATATATGACCCATATCCATGAGTATTAGTTACAACTGACAAATAATTCTCATGATTTGAATAGTCCACTTAGCACTCATAACATCAAGTGATGCTAACTGGATAGTTCATACTTCAATAGATGAATGCACCCCAATAGATGAATGCACCTCATTGGCCGCCATCCCAGGGAGTCTATCACTCACTTCTAAAGGACTTGGTTTTGAAAGCGCAATAGTCTTTGTGGGAGATTACTACTAAAACAACAAGACAAGAGAAATTGAAAAAAGAAACCCAAAGAGAAAAAGAGGAAATGGCGATGTAATCCATTAAGCTCCTGAAAGGAGCATCAAAAGGAAAGATGGACTAGACTTGAAACATAACACATTACAAGGAGCCTCAACACTTAGTGTTTCTGTTGGTATGAACATTGTGTTGGTACATGAAGTCATAGGGGCACTAGATGTTGCAAAAGCCAAGATCACTGAGTTGGAGGCGACCTTGGAAAACATCAAAGAGGCCATGGATAGTGAATACAGGAAAGAATCCCAACAAAGTGAACAAATACACAAAGAGGAGATGGAAATACTGATCTAGATCTAGGACAAGGAGATGAGGGAAAAATTCAATGAAGCAATCTCCCTCAACCAAAAGGATCGTCTGAATGAGGTGGAGAAACTCAAAGTTGCACATGACCATAAATCTATGCAACTTAAAGGAAAACTATATGAAATGAAAACTTTCAATGAAAAAAGTGAAATGGAAGTTAGGAGGCTACAACAAGACAATGATATACTAAGGAAATTAGTATAAGAAATCATAAACCAGATAGGTTCTCTAGAAGCTATAAAAGCAGAGGCCACTGAGAAGAATGAAAAAATTCAGAGATCACAGAAGAGATTATTCTATGCTCTTAACAAAATATTAAAGGCCATATTTGATCAAGCTAAATTGAGTGTATAGGTGAAAGAAATACACGAAAAATATCAAAAATACCTAGAATCCTACAACTGGGTCACATAATGGAAAGATGTCTAGAAACGTTTCCCTGAGACCCTGCATATGTACTCAAATAGGCAGAAAATTAGAGATCATCGACTATTGAGTGAAGGGATAGAAACTATCGTAGATATACAGAGGATACATGAACATGTAATCACAACAAGCAAAGAGCTAAGGAGGTATTCTAACAACCTACTCTCGCAATTTAGAATGGATCACTTGAGGGATCTAAAAAAGGTGTAGTCAACCCAAACAATGGTCGAAGATGTAGAGGTCAAAAGAAACCTAAGTATGAAATCCATTGAGGAAATAAATGAAATCAACACAGAGGCTATAGAAGCCAGATTAATACAACCAACTGTATTAATGTAATGTCCCCACTTTGGGACATCATCACAGGGCAGAGACTTATGATGATCAGAGTAGCCAGATGGATGTTACAGCGAGTACATGTGTATTTGAGAGGCATTGTGGGGTCCAGTTGGCATTTATCATCATATTCCATTATTATGATCCATTTCGCACAGGTTGGCTTTGGATTTGTTCCAGTCCGACGATTTCCATGATTTTGACTATTTTGAGCTATAAGTTAATTAAAATCACTGAAGAGGGAATTTTGGGCACGTTACTTGGAGGAACCTCTCAGTGTAATAGCTCATTGGAATCGGAAGGAGAAGCACTACAGGATGGGATGGTTAGAAGTGAATTTCAATGGCTAGGGAAGCCACAAGGAGAGATAAGGAGATTTTCAGAGGTAAAAAGGTTAATTAATTAATTAAAGTGATTTAATTAATTAATTA
>JASDQU010109165.1:0-32536 GCA_032191745.1 Picea mariana
TATTGGGTCAGACTCCCACCACCTCCCAAGGTCTGACATACCTTGTCACCCCATCATGTCATTATCCATGTTTTTCCCCTAGAGGTCACGTCTCATTACTCTATCAGTTCATTCCCCTTGTTCGCCCTTTACAAGTCCTCTCACCATGGTTACTCCCCAATCAACTCCTGCCATGTCGCCCAGCCGTATTCTTTAGTCATTATCACCTGCCATCTCACGCTCTAAATGACCCGTTGGCCATTTATTATTGGCTAACCTATCCGTTAACCTGTTGACCTGTCTCCCGCGCCCAACGGGTATCCGTTTGCTCAAAAGCTACCTTCACCCTTCTTTCCCTCATCATTCACCCTGTCGCCGCACCAGAGAATTTTTCCCCGTTTTCCTCTTCGTTACAGTCAATTGTCCAAAGCCACCATCATCACCACTAACGATTATTTGATTTGTAGGTATTTTTACAACGATGGCGCCAAAATAAAAAAGAACAGAAGCTGAGGAAAATTCTTTCCTCCCACCCCCTGTCGACCTCGACAGGATCCATTTGGCCAAAAAAGACCATTTAATCGCAGACACAAGATGCGAGTTCGACTTCATGGACTTGTAGTCATGGCTCAAAGAGGTTTTCCTTGAACAGAGCGATGAAATTGGGCTCTGGGAGTCAAACCTTCCCTTGTATCTTTTCCCCCAGGTTCACCATTTCCCCGAATTCGCCCTCAAATGCCAAGCTCATTACCTTCCCGACCAGAGAGCCATAGTTTATTCATCAGGAGAAATTATTTTCCTCATTACACCTGAAACCATTGACCAGATGATGCAGATACCCAAAGCTGAATCTGTCTCATCGTTCAATCTTGAAATTATCACAAAACTGTATCAGAAATTATCTTTCCCCCAAAGAGCTCATATTTTTAAGCTTTTTCTCCCACATGTCGCTCAGCTCCCCACCACAAATCCACCGTATCCTTCATCCTTGTTCTCAGTGGAGGGAAACCAGGTCATCTCATCGCTCTGTTCCCTCCTCGAGTATTTTTCGAATCAGTGGGTGGATGAACCCATATTGGGTTTTCTGTCCATCTTCTCCATAGATGAGAAACCCACCACTCAATTCGACTATAGCACTTTCCTGGTGGATAGCATTCATGAGAAATTCTCAAATTTTTCCACGGAAGGCGCGTTCTGGTATTCCTCAATACTGGCTTACATGTTCCTATTATTTCAAGTGGACAAATTCTCTTTTTCGATGCAAAAGATGGACAAGGATGGAAGGCCACAAGAGGTGATAGTGTGGACTTCGCTGCTCAGACACAACTCTACATAATTCAGCTTCAAACAATTTATCGAGCAGTTCTACCATCCCGTGGTGAGCATGCTTAGTGGCAGACCCGAGCTGAGAATAAACGAGGAAATTCAGAGGATCCTACACCTCTCAGATCTTGCAAAAATGGGAGACTAGTACCTGTACCAGGACCACACAGAGATCAGAGTGTATGGGTGCAAATTGGCTCCATACAAGTTGCCCAAGTATTTGCCCGTGAGGATATTTTCCCTGGAATACATAAGACAAATGATCAATTCAGATGACATACATTTTGTGTCTCTGAAGAAGAAGCAACAACTCATAATCAAAGGGCATATTGGGTCTTTCATCTGCAATAGCTGAGGCATCGGGGAGGAAGCAGACAGATTACTTAAAGAAATGAAGTTTTTTGCTAGCTTCATATGGCACTATGACTCCTACGGAATAATTTTAGAGATGAGAATTAAGAATAAGAATATCCCATATGTCCACACATCCAGGCCTGAGATAGAGAAGTTCGCCAACCAGACAGAATGGGAGCCAAACACTCTATTTGAGACAGAATAGCAGGACCTTTCAGTCACTATCTCACAGACGACTACACCACAGGCTCCCAAGGAGAAAGGACCCAGGCAGGACATTTCACCTTCCGTCACTGAAGTATCGTCCGAAGAGTTCCAACTACATACCAAGAGGCCAAAAACCAGTCAGGCACCCGACACAGCTTGTGAAAAGGGAATTCAATCCACTGCAACTATGGAGGTTGATTGGTCATTCCTTAGTACAAGCAGCAAACAAATCATGACTACAGTGTTGCCCCAAGAAGCCCACAGATACTCCATCAGCCAACCAGTCGAGCAAAATAGGACCGAAATTGAGTATTTTTGAGAAGTATGATCTGATCAAAAAGAAAAATTAGACGCTGACCAGCAGCACGTATGCTCAGTTCTGGAAGCAAACATCAACTGCACAACACAAACTACTATCTGCATTCGACACTGAGAAGGGTAGAATGCACATGGCATTTCTGCAAGAACGAGTGCCAGACCTGAAAGTAATCACCGATTACAAGAGGGAAACATTTGAATTTGACTAAAGATGTGCATCCAGCTGATCAAATGGATCTGCACAGGCAAACTGAAGAAATGATTTTCTCCACATTGGCACATGCTTCTACTGCTGCCTCCAAGTTACAAGTATCTCTGAACAATGTCCAGACGCAGCTGAAGTTAGAAAAAATATCATCATTTGCCAAGGATAACAGGATTAAAACATTGGAAGAACTGGTACTCAAGATCGGATATGATCCCTCGAATGTGAAAGCAGTCGAGGAGATGCTCAAAAAGAAAAATGTCGATATTGCATCTCTAAGGAAACAGTTGAAATTGCCACCAACAGAAGATTCACAGGCAAAGGAAATAGTGGATACAGAAGGGGAAAAAGATGAGATGCTCAAGCTCATCATGGAGCAGAGTGCACAATTGAAGGAAATGGAAGCGGAATTGGTAAAACTAGTGAAGGAGAAAGAGCAGTCAAAGCCCATGGAGGTCATTCCACTAAGCGCAGTTCCACTCACAGGAGTGAGCACAGCGTGTGTAGCATAAATTCCCTCGACAACTCCACTGACAGCCCTGGAGAAGACTGTTGAACTGGCTAAATCCATGGAAGAAATGAATTTTCAAAAGACAGAGATTAGTAGACTCAAAAAGGAGATTGAGAACCTTCAGGAACTCAAATATTCCTTTCAATCCAGCTACTCCAAGGAAAAACAAACTTCAAACAAGCTCAAACAAGAATTGCAACAGCTTCAGAAGCAAACAGTGGTAGGAAAAACACTTGTTGAGGTTAAGGAAAGTGTCTGGATGGACATCACCAAGTCCATGAATGAAATATGGTCGATAATACAAATCATGTTCGAGCAAAATGAGCTGGTACAAAGAAGTCAGCAGGCGATCGAGAAGATAAGAGTAGAACTGGGAGAGATGCCCACAGAAGCTGTTGAGATCATCAAATTCCTGAATTCCAAAACCAGAGAGGAGCTAGAGGAGTTGAAGATTGAAGATAGGACAAAGACCATCCTTGAGTTCAAGAGGATCCTGACCAAGAGAGGACTGATGTTACAGCTGGAGGAAAAGGTCCAGACCATGGACGCAGGAGTGCAAATATTTTTCAGCAAGATCGAAGCTCTACAAAAGAAAGGCATTCCTGGTTTGAGAGTTATAAACGACAAGTTGATGATGCTCACCGATTACAAAAAGAAGCTAGCCACTGTGTCTAAGGATAGCTCAAAATTATCAGGAATACAAGGCAGTATCACGGGCAAGGCATTCTTAGATGTTTTACAGTTAGACATCAGCATACAGTATGAGATCCAATACATCTTCATCATCAAGCCAAATTTTTCCAAGTACACAGAGATGGATGAAGTATACCGAAGATTGCTCAAAGTCAGTGTTCCCAGTCACCTTCGATGGGAAGAGATTTGCAATCTGATCGAGTAGTCAATGAGGTGTCCAAGCCTGGTCAGCTATCCAGTCAGACGAGGTTGTACAGAGCACCCTAGAAATCAGCATGAAGTTTCAACACATCATCAAGCAGTTTCCTAAATTTTTGTATCTTGTTAAGTTAGTTAGCTAAATTTAGATTTGCCACGTCCTGATCTTTAATGACAGGGTCGTATATAATTTTGATTATAAATACTTCGAACTTTGAAGTACTAAGGGTTGATCTTTACGCCCTGCAAGCTATGATATTGTAATCTTTATTAGGAGATCTTCCATTAATACAAAGAGAAGTTTTCACACGATTCTCGTGTGTTATTCATTGGTGATGTTTTCTTTTCTATGTTGAATGTTTTTCTTGCTTAGTTGTCATATTGTTTTCTAATCTAAATCTTTAAAAAGTAACGCATGTTGCAGGATTTATCTTGTATACCATGTTTCAGACTTTGAAAGATTTTAATGTTTATCTTCTGATATTACAGTGAAGAAATTCTTAAATGCTTCTTTACTTTAATTGATATTTCTCGTATTTTTTGTTATTCATCATTTTACTGCTAAAGGAATCCAACGAATGCATTATCTTTCCCTGTGAAAAGAATATTTTGTTTCTGGTTTAGATTTCTATCTTTATAACATAGACCCCATAGCCCAATGGATGCGTAAAGCCCCTTCATCCAACTCAACAAAAACAACAAACCAGTTAATCTTATTTTATATAACTAGCCTAATATCTTAAAGATAGAACATAGCTAAATCATACAGAGAGATCCCTCTCTGAAACTGGTAGGGCTAGATTCCAGTTTCGAAGTGGTTGGATAAAGTTACCTCTCGTAGATTTCTTCTTTCCTAACAACCTCTGGGAATTTACAGAGCGTTAACACAATCTATCACATCATCATGAGATCTATTTATTCTCTCATGAAGCATGCTCGTGCTCTAGTGCAACGATGTCTTTAGACACCACCACTACTCTCAGATCCATTCTCCTCTGCAGTTAAATGCCTATCCCAACATACAATAAAAAATTACATTTTCCCTCTATAATCCTTATCCATAATAACCCTTGAGATTAAAAAAAAATTTAAATTTATAGCGCTATTTATTCCTAGAGGAAAGAAGGGAGAGGAGGAGGTTTTATAGTCGTAGAATCAATTCCAATATGCCACATGATAGGCATATCCTGTTGTTATTTCACACACATGGACTCACACAATACATCCCACAAAGGAGTAGGGGAGCAATGAAGCCTACTCATCCCACAACTAATCAACCATTATGTTAGTAGGAACACCATCCCTTATCAATATCCCTATCGACATAAGGAACATCATATGTTGGGACTTATATGCTATTGTGGATCGGTGCTCACAACTATTGTGGGTAGAACACAAGGAGAGGATATTTTGTAATCATAAAAACAATTCCAAGATGTCATGAGATAGACGTATTCGATTGGTGTTTCTCACACATGCAATGCATCCCACACATGAGAGTTTTAATGTAAAATACAATCTCAATCATGGGATATGGGATTTTCATGAATATCAAAGAGACAACAATTACAAGCTTAAGATTTGTAATTGTGTGAACATCCCGTAGACACCAATCAAAATTTAAGAGGACCCATAAGAATCATACCAAACCATTGGCAATGTTAGTAGTGGAGTGAAAAGGGATATCATCACATCAACTTGGGACATGCAACCCAAAGTCCACTTCAACATTATATATATATATATATATATATATATATATATATATATATATATATATATTAAATAGAAATTTCCCATGATTTTAGTTGGAAAGGACAAATCTCCTAAGATATGTTTTAGGGATTCTTAGGTAGTTGAAAGTGTTGAATTTTCAATTTTCAGATCTGATAATTATTTCTTTATGATTTCAAACATAATTTTATGCCATTGTTATCATAGAATAATTACACACTGAAAATTTCAACCAAAATATATTGCAACAGAAACAATAGAATCATAGAAAGATAACCATGCACAGTAGACACAAGATTTTATCCTGGGAAACCCAACCTTGGGAGAAAACCCAACAACTTTTCTTAAGAATAATTCCAGCCAATAAGTACATCACCATCAATATTAATAAACCCAACACATAATAATTTCTCCCTTGTATGAGGACGAACCCTCAAAGATAACAAACCCTAGACAAGATAGCGCACCTCAAAATTTGCGCAACTAACAACTGGCTACTGGCAACTGCAACTAGCAACTACAATTGCAACTGTAACAGACAACTGCAACTAGGACTTGCGCACTTGATGAGAAGAGATGTGTTGTGTGTCAAAATGAAATGATCCAACCTTTATTTATACATTTTGAGTTACCTTTAATTTACTCGTGGGGATGAATTGTACTTTTTTCTTCAATATCTTCTTTAATTCTTTCCAAGGTTTCTTCAATGGTTTGTCTTGTCTTCTTGGCATTTCTTCTTCACTAGAAACATTTTTCATGAGCCTTGTTGATGTATCATCTCCTCACATGCATGTCTAATTAATATAGGGCAATAATGTTGAGTAAACCCATCGATAAGACCCTCATCACAAGAGGTCTCTTGATCCTACATCTTCAACATTAGACTAGACTTGTAAACAAGTCAAACTTGCCCTATAAAAAATAGATCACTCCACCCTAGAGCAGGAAATGTGAGAGCATCAAGAGTCTTGATCACTCCTTGTCAAATTTTCATGACCACTAGGAGAAAGACTACACCTGGGCCATTCACCACTATCCAAATCAACATGGCCCCATGAGTGATTGTATCATTCTCCCTTGGTTAAATCAACATGACCAATCTGGGAGAATGTCTTCCCGATGTTGCTAACTGGAGAAACATCAAAATCCTGGGCCATTCACCACTATCCAAATAAACATGGCCCTATGAATGAATGTATCATCCTCCCTTGGTCAAATCAACATGACCAATTTGGGAGAATGTCTTCCCGATGTTGAAACATCAATAGAAAGAGGGTGCAAGAATCAAAATGTTGGACATTGAACATAGGCCAATTGAGAAAAACTCCCAACAATTTATCATTAAACCACAATGCAACCAAAACAATTTTTTGTATATTTTAACCTTAAAACATGATAATGCAATGTTATTCAAATTTGAAATTTCTAATTTTATAGGAAAGATGAATATGTTTACTTTCTTAATCTTCTATTTTCCTATTTTGTGTCACAAAAACTAAAAACTATCAATACTTCATAACACTCAACATGCCAAAAAAAAATTAAATACTTTATAATATGAATAGAAATTATATTCTAATTTTGATCTGGGATATATTGAGAATGACATGAAGGAAAAGATATAACAAGGAAGTAGACAAAGATATTGCAAGAAACATAGTAATACAATTAAACTCAGATTCTATTAATGATTGTCTGGAATATAAAAGACTGTAAAATGAAAAGCACACAAGCTAGCTAGAATGGTGGTAGCTTATCTCTGAAGAGAGAGGTGTCTCAGCTACACTCATTCGCAAGATGTTGATTACAAATATACCTAAAATTCCCTTTAACATAAAACATCAATGAGAAAACCCTAAATATCGAAAACCCTAATTCTGGAAGATGAAATGTCAAAAGGTTTGTGGGCCCCGATGTGGTTATTTGATACGTCAACTTTTCGAGGGCACAACTTTTGCATACGATATCCATTTTGGGCACTTGGCACCAGGTAAAATCATGAAGGTACATAACAGTTTTGTGAGAATTGGGTCTCCAAAATTCCTAGTGACCTTTTTTCATCCAAACTACTATTTTTTTTTGTCGAAAGACAAGGCTTTTCAGTCGAACCTTTAGACGTCAAATCAAATGGTACCATGACTGCGACCTTGACTGTCATGTACCATATTATCTGAACGAATTTTTTTTATCCGGTAACATCTTTTCAACTGAAAGAAGCCGGACGAATTTTTTCATCCAGTAACATGGTTTCGACTGAAAGATTCTCTCGGTCGAAAACAGTTTTTGTCCAAAAAAACCTTTTGATCAAAAATTGTTTTATATATCCCCGCACATTGGTCATTTCCCACTTTTTTTAACTATTTTTTGTTGTTGGTTGGTGGTTGCTATTGGTTGTCGATGGCAGTGGTTGTTGTTGGTGTTGGCTGTTGTTGCTTGATTTTGCTTTTTGTTGTTGCTTGTTGTTGCTTGTTGTTGTTGCTTCAGGTTCCAGGTAATTCTTAACCCTTTTCCTAAATTAATTTAAATTTCATTTATTTATATATTTTATGTTTTAGGAGGTGGAAAGGGCCGAATTCAGGCTTGTCCATGTACGGACTACCAATCCTGCTATGTGGGCCTGTAATATCACACTAAACTAATCATATATATTACAGAGGTGTCATGGTGTTGTTGTTGATATTGTTTAGTTTGTATCTTCAAGTTAGAGAATAAATATTTGATGTTCTGACTATTGTTGTTGATGAGTGCTCTAAAACGATAGTGTCTCTTTAGTTGGGAAACAAGAAACGATATATATTTTTTTAAACAAATACAAACTAAAATAAAAAACATGCAGCCAATATCTAGAGCTATTAAAAATAAGCAGAAGGTCATATTGTCAATTTTCAATGGTGTAATTTTTACTTCAAATAACATAATGGATCAATGATTCTTTATTCCATATTAAAAAATGGATTTGAGTAAAGTTGTGTATTTTTATATGATAAATTTGTTCAAAGAATTATTCTCATTTTATGCAAGGAATTATTATGTGAGGCTTGGGCATATGATTTAGGTTTGTTCCTTGGGTTATATAAAAGATTAGGCCTATTCTTAAGGATTTAGACTTATGGATAGGCCAATTCGGGCCTGTCCATGTACATGGACATGACTAAATTTGGGACTATCCTTGTACAGGGACAAGGTCGAATTGGCCCTGTCCATGTACAGGGACAAGCCCGAATTGACCTATCCATAAGTCTAAATCCTTAAGAATAGGCCTAAGTGTACATGGACAACACTGAATTGGACATGTCCATGTACAGGGACAAGCCCGTAAGAACTACCAATCTTGTTGTGAGGACCTATAATATCACACTAAGCTAATCATATATATTATAGAGGTGTCATGGTGTTGTTGTTGATATTGTTCAGTTTGTATCTTCAAGTTGGAGAATAAACATTTGATGTTCTGACTGTTGTTGTTTATGAGTGCTCTAAAACGATAATATCTCTTTAGTTGGGAAACATGAAACAATAGATGTTTTTTTAAACAAATACAAACTAAAGTGAAAAACAAGTAGCCAATATCCAGAGCTATTAAAAATAAGCAGAAGGTCATATTGCCAATTTTTATTGGTGTCATTTTTACTTCAAAGAACATAATGGATCAATGATTGTTTATTCCATATTCAAAAATGGATTTGAGTAAAGTTGTGTATTTTTATATTATAAATTTGTTCAAAGTATTATTCTCATTTTATGCAAGGAAGTATTATGTGAGGCTTGGGCATGTGATTTAGGTTTGTTCCTTGGGTTATATAAAGGCTTAGGCCTATTCTTAAGGATTTAGACTTATGGATAGGCCAATTTGGGCCTGTCCATGTACATGGACATGGCTTAATTTGGGTCTGTCCTTGTACATGTACAGGGACAGACCCATAAAAACTATTTGTTATTTAGATCATTTTAAAATATAAAATTTCACATTATTTAGGCGTCATTCTCTTTAATTTACTGTAAAAAAAAGTGAAGTTATTTACCTGTCATTCTTTTTCATTTAATATTCAAATCATTTTACAATATAAAACTTATTATGATGGTTAAAAAAATCAATATCAAACTCATGATGTTTAATAAGTTTTCACATTATTTATTTAGCTATAATTTTCCTTTTTAATATGAAAATGAGCGGAGTTATTTAGTTAATTCAGCCCTGTCCATGTACAGGGACATACCCGAATTTGGGCATGTCCCTGTACATGGACAGGGCCGAATTCGGGCTTGTCCCTGTACATGGACAGTGAATTGGTCATGTCCATGTACATGGACAGACCCATAAGAACTATTTATTGATTAGATCATTTTAAAATATAAAACCCTTGTTATGTATTAAGTTTTCAGATTATTTAGGTGTCATTCTCTTTAATTTAGTGGAAAAAAGAGTGAAGTTATTTACCTGTCAATCTTTTTCATTTAATATTCAAATCATTTTACAATATAATACTTATTATGATGGTTAAAAAAAATCAATATGAAACTCATGATGTTTAATAAGTTTTCACATTATTTATTTAGCTATAATTTTAGTTTTTAATATGAAAATGAGCGGAGTTTTTTAGTTAATTCGACCATGTCCATATACAGGGATAGGCCCGTAAGAACTATTTATTATTTAGATCATTTTAAAATATAAAACTCATGTTATGTATTAATTTTTCACATTATTTAGGTGTCATTATTTTTAATTTAGTGTAAAAAAGAGTGAATTTATTTACCTGTCATTCTTTTTCATTTAATATTCAAATCATTTTACAATATAAAACTTATTATGATGGTGAAAAAAAAATCAATATGAAACTCATGATGTTTAATAAGTTTTCACATTATTTATTTAGCTATAGTTTTCTTTTTTAATATGAAAATGAGCAGAGTTATTTAGTTGTCATTATCTTTTATTTCTTATTCAAAATAATTTTACAACATAAACTCATAATGTTTAAAAGATTTTTTCAATATAAAAATCATGATGTTTAATAAGTTTTCAGGCTCGAATTCGACCCTGTCCTTGTACGGACATGCCCGAATTCGGGCATGTCCCTATACAAGGACAGGGTCGAATTTGGGCATGTACTTGTACATAGACATGGTCGAATTACGTAAGTTTACATAGCTTTCAATAGGTTAGCTATTGACTAGTAATCCCATTGATTCATTCTATTCATTACTGTAAGGATATGTACACTGTACTACGAGTAAACATACAAGCAATACATGTAATTAGCATGTGCTTGTTTCCCGCTTAGTATTGAGATCACTATTGACTTATTATGTGTGCTCATATAACTCAGTCATGCTAATCACTACTACTAATTTAGTCTTGTTAAGTAAGTGTAATAGAGTAAGTAGCACCTTCTTGGTTAATATGGATAAGCTTATGATCCTAATCAACCTTATTACTTATACAAGTAAGAGTCGTTACAATTAACATAAGGTTCATTGGTTTTTGTTTGTTTCTGTTTCTTCAGTTTGAAGGTAAATCTAAACCATTGATTTTAAATTAATTTAATTTTAGTGGAAAATGAAATTTGAGTCCAATCCACTGAGTCCAATCTATTTAGGGCCATATAAAAGAGAGGATACCCCATTGGATATTTATATCTTCTTCTTTTATTTTGTTTCTTGGTTAAGTACCAAGCCGAGATAATGTGTGACCCTCTTCTCTCTCGGGATGGTCCATGAGACCTAGGATCAGTTAAGAAGAAGGGCATGATCAAATCATTGATCTTTATCATATGTTGGGATGATAAAATCTTATAAGTTATATCATGAGACTCATGTGTACATTCTTCCATTAAAGAAAAACTTACCTTGTTGACTTTGTCTTGAAACCCCCCTTGCTTGAGTTAAGTCCCCCTTAATTGTTGTGTGGGTTTTTGGTTTGGTTCTTTACTTCTTCCTAAAGAAAGCTAGTCACCTTGAATTTGGATCCCCTCTCCTTGACTTGTTTTTTTTTGTTGACTTTTATGATTTAACAATTAATATTTTAAGTTATATAATATTATTTGTTTAAATTATTTAATTGTTAGGGTTTAAACCTAACCCTAAAGTTAGGACTAATATGCTAGCCCTAAACTACCTACCAAAACTATAAAAGAGACCTATCCTCACTCTTTACACACACACACTCTCTTCTAAGTTGAGTTTTGTTCTGAGGTTTTTTGCGGCTCCTTCTTGTTCAGATTGTTGAGTGGCTGCACCCATCTAGGACAATTCTTCTTGGTGTATTAAGCCACTGTGGGCTTACCTCTCCAACCTCTTGTTGCCTTTGACCCCTAAAAGTCTTTTCCATCATGTCGTAGGTCTCTTCTTGGTTGTTGTTTGGGGTTTCTGGTTCTTCTTGTTGGTGGCGTCTTCCTATTCTCCTTGTTTGTGCCGCCCTCCTCATCTTCGTGTTGATGCCACCCTATGTATGTTGCCACTGTCCTCTTCTATTGTTGGTGCCACCTATGTATGTTGTCTTACCTTGTATCTTTTAGTACCTTGAACAGGGTTTGATAGGGAATCCCTAGAACTGTTAATACTTATGTCTATTGTTGTAGCAGTTCTGTATTTTTTGGACAGAATTTATTAAGGTTATTAGTGGCCTCTCTTTGAGTCACTAGACTAGACAATGGTTCCATGTTTCAACCCTTTTACTTGATGATTGGCATGCTGGTTAGTAGTTTGATATTTTACCCTAAAATTTCTTCTTGGCAATTTATTCTAAGGGTCATGATGAGATCTACCCTGAGGGTTCGATCAATAATCCCTTAAATCTTTTTCTAAGCATATATCTAAGAGGATAACAACAACATATTAGGTAATATTGTTTATTGTTTCAACTAAGTAAATGTTCTGTCAATTATTGTTTTTATGCTACCAGATTATGGATAAGAAATTTTAATGTCTTGTTGATTGTAACATACATGTAGCTAATGTTTAGAAATTAAAATAAATATTTTTGTTTTAGCTAGCTATATTTCTTTCCCTTAAATTTTAACACGTTACACGTAGATTATCTTATAAATTGCCTTCTACAATTTACACATAGATATACATTATCTTCTACATGTTACATTTTTTTATATTTAAATATTTTCATGTTCATTATATATAGCATCATAGTAAAAAATATAGTTGTTAATTTTTTCAATATATGTCTTTGATTCTTTGAATTTGTTATAAATTCTTAAATGCCTTCAAGTTGTTTTATAAATTATATTTCCATTTTATGTTTCTATAACTTATGAACTTTCACAGTCATGGATTTTCAATAGATATTTATCGAGGCGAGATGTCGAGACAAGAGTCTCCAAAAATGCTTTGCAAACGCTCTAGGCTATCCAATGAAGGAGGAAGAAGAACCCCTTCTTTGAATGAGACATCGAAGACCCATATCTCAGCAAGGTAGGGAAGCATGGGAGGGGCAACTAGTGACCAAAGGAAATCTAGTCTGATGAGGACATTATCAAATAAATCTGTGAATAGATCATCCAGACAATGTGCTCAAAATAATGTTATGGATGCAACTTTCTTAGGTAGGTTGTAAATTAATACTCCAACACCGGAAAATGTAGGGAATACATCACGACCAGAAAATATGTTTGGTAATTTTTTTTTTATTTTGTATTTTTGTGTATTTATGTTTATGTTTTATATATCTGTGTGTGTGTGTGTGTGTGTGTGTGTGTGTGTGTGTTTAATTTTTTTTATGTTTTTTGTTTCTGTTAAATGTTGTAATTAGTTTCAAATGTGTATGTGTAGAGGATGATTTTAATGCGAGAGAAGATAATGAAAGAGAGAGTGGTTATCATGAAGATTCCAATGTTGGTGAAGAGGGTGAAGAGGGATTTAAGGGGCATTATCAAGAAACAAAAGATTGGACACCTACATCCACCTATCCCTCAAATGTTGGTGATGAGCTTCCTTGGGAAGGGTATACTAAAGAAATGATCCTTGAACGATGTGAATGTGTTAAAAGTAGTCTGAAAAATGATTTTAGGTGCTTGGATCTCCCTCGAAAGAGTAAACAAAGATTGAAGATTGTTTTGCATTCATTGCAGAACTTTATGAATGCATATCAAAATATGGGACCAACGACTGATAGTTTTATCGATTTGATGAGGAAACGAAAGTCAGAGGTGATGGGCCCCGATAAAGGGGAGGTAGTAAAAAGTAGAGTTTCAAAAGAAGATGCAATTTCTATGTTCAAATTCTGAGAGGGGCCAAAGCGAAAGATGTTGAAAGTGAAATATTTTAAGCACCCCAACATAGAAGGACATCTTTATAGTAGAGTTTTGGCAGCATATGGGAAGTTGTCGTGAAATAATGAGGTTCCACATTACTTTGCTAAACTCTTTTATGCAGATTTTTTCATGGGAATGCACCCTGATTATACTAGCCTAGTGTCCAATCATTATGGGGTTGGTAAAGGATGAACATATGATCGGAAAGGGGCATATCGAAATGCAACATTGCACAAGCCTCCACAACCTTTGGTATCTCATCCAGCAGAGACATTTTCCTCACATTCAGAGATGCGAGCTACATCATATGTGGGAAATGAGGCTAGAAATGAAATCAGAGGAAATTTAGGATCAATTTTTTATGGTGTTGATGTTGGTTTGAACTATTAGAGAGTTGAATCCAATTATCGAGCCAATTTTGTTTACAAAATAGATGAGGAGATAGATTCCATGTCCATAGAATATATACGAGAGTATGGAAAAAATTTCGTAATGGTTGGAAGGTGTTAATTCAGAATGATGAACCGAACATCATATTGGTATGTATTATAGCTAGTAATTTTTTCATGCAATTGAGGATAGTTTTCTTGTAGTCCTAGATCTAGATACATATCATTGTATCTTTAGAAATAATTGAGTTCTTATCATCATTAATTGCAGTTTGTTCACATGTTAAATGTATCTCCAGTAAATAGGGGACTTGATTCAACAAGTTTAAATTTGGATGGGTTGAATTAGTTATGTGTTTTTTAATATCCGCATATGAGCACTTTAGTTGTCCAATCTTCACAACTTGTATGAATAATCAACATACATGAAATTTGTATTTTTGTATTAATGTGAACACATTGAACCCTATTTAATTATTAGTTATGTTGTTCACAAATTCATATTCCGTCTCCCACTACTTGGGCAGGCTTGTCCCAATTCTCATTGGGAGAGTTTGAAGAGGGTGGGAGTTCACATGCATCATTTCATGTTGAAAACAAATTTAGTTATATATGAAAATTGCAATGTCATTTAAATTATTAATTTAAAAGAAAAATGTCTTAAACAATATATAATTTATTGAATCTTAGGGTATGGTGGGTAAGCCCGTGACTCAACCAACCATGGGAATGTCATCCTCTTGTGTGGTTGATGATATTCAGGTTGGCACATCACAGGTATTAAATGTTTCAAAATTTAAAACTACAATTTAATGTGTTAAAATCATTTAAATTTAATTTTCAAATGTACAAATTTCAAATGTGTTATAGGGAAATGTGGAGAAGAGAGTGCCTGAGAGTGTGTTTGAAGAGAATTTGGAGAAGAGAGTGCAAAAGATTGGGATTGAGGAGGATTCATCCATACCTGAGAAGGATGTGTCTATTCATGATGATTCTTAAATGTATGTACATTGCACATTAGTGAATTTTAGTTTGTTTTTATGTTGGGCCTTTTATATATAAGTGTTCAATTTTATTTGTGTTGAATATGTTTTTTTTTGTTCACTTTTTTCAAATTTGTGTTTGATCAACTTTTTAATTAAGCCTTTCCTATTCATAGAAAGGTTAATCAACTAGTGTCTATATAACTTTTCAACTCTTCAATCAATCATTTTGAAATATATAGAACTCCTATATAATCTTATCGTCATTTAAAATGGTATATTCAATCTTATTTATGTTTAGATCATGATGCGGAACTAATTTTGAACTTGAGCATTTGATTATTTGAGAACAAACACTATCCCGCATCATAAAAGGGGAAGTTTCTAAAAAAAAATTGATTGCATTCCTTGTCTTCTTGTCCAAGAATGGCGTAATATGGATATTTGTGTTTTCTGCATACAACGAAGTGAATTCCTTCTTAGCGTATTGTCAAACTCTTAACTAATTGCTTACTAACCACAAAAACCAACATTTGTAGATTTACAAATAAGCTATGTACTTGCATGATCTCACTTATGTTTAGATCATGATGAATGCATATTTCAAAGAGCATTTGATTATATGTAATATGAATACATCTCATGTAGAAAGATGAAAGATTTAAATGGTTTTTGAAGCATGACTTAATATATGTGCATATTTGTGTTTTCTGCATGTACATGAAAGATTATATGAGAACATCTATTCCACCACAGAAAGAGGAGATAAGTATTTTCTTGGAAGAATGGATTTTAATATGGATATTTGTGAACTTTCATAGATGTAAATATTTTCTTGGAAGAATGGCTTAATATGGAGATTTGTGAGTCATTTAATTTGAAAGGGCATTTGATTATATGAGAACATCTATTCCACTGCAGAAGAGAAGATAAGTATTTTCCTAGAAAAATGGCTTAATATGGATATTTGTGAACTTTCTACATACACAAGTGAATTTACTCTCGGGGTATTATCTAACTCTGAACACTAAAATTGGTTACCAAGCACACAATTTTTCTCTTTAAAAAATTGGTAGATATGATCTTACTTTGTTTAGATCATGTAGGCAACTTTGAAAGAGCATTTGGTTATAAAATAAAATTAAAGATTTATGCAAAGAATGGCTTAATATGGAGAGTAACTATTTTGGAAGTTTTGGAACTTCGTGATGTAAGCTTGGTTTTGAAAAAATGCCAAAAAAACATAATAAAAAGAGAGAAATAATCTTAGATCTGTGGAACTCTGGTTGGGTATGTTATTCTTTCTCATTGATTATTTAATAAAGTGAAATATCTTTAAAATATTTGCTAATAAAGTATATATGTTAATATGTGTTATTGGATTTTTTTTTTATTGTTATAGATGTTTACATTATTTGGTGGAAAATGAGCACATGGATGCTGGAAGATAAAACTTAACACTTTTGGTACATGTCAATTTTTCTTTAATCACAATTTGTTTTATTTATCTATAATGATATGTGTACACTTTATTTTAAATTTGTAAATATTTTTTTTTTTTAATTTTTAAATTTTACATTTTAAATTTGAGAAATGTTTTCTTTTGCAGATATGAAGAGATCTATCTTAGTGATGGCTTAGAGTCAAAATTTTTGGAGTTAAATGTTAATTGCCTCTTAGTTTTTTTTTATTAGCCTAAAATGCATGTGGAACTAGAACCTATGTATTTCGATGTGTAACTATGCGAACTTGAACATTATATATATATATATATATATATAACTCAAAATATCAATTTATTGTTTGATCTTTGATTTTTCTTATATTGTTTATGATGATGAAACCCAACAATTTATGTTCTATGATATTATGTTTGCATCTTTTCAATAATGATATATTTATCAATGTCTATCATAGTGATATTATGCATTGGAATATAAACATAAATTGTTCATTATATTAATTTTAGATTTAGATTTAATATATACATTAGAAAATAATTTGATCAAGATATTGAAATATAAATGTGCATTGTAGCAATTTAATATATCAATACTTTTGGAATCAAAATTCACAATTTCATAATTAAAATTGGCACTTTTTAGGATGCCTAAAAAAATCCTTAATTAGTATAATGTTAAAAAACAAAAATGTCATGGGCCAACATGGTGTATAATGTGTAAAAAGGATGGAGAATTAGTAAACCATTTATTTGTACAATGTCCATATGAAAAAGAGATATGGAATGAAGCAATAAAATTGACACTTTTGGAATCAAAATTCACCAAAAAAAAATTAAAATTGAGACATTTGGAGTTTAAGATTCACACTTTTTGGATTCGAAATTACTCAAAATTCATACTTTTGGAATTGAAATTTACACTTTTGAAAACCAATATTCACATTTTCATAATCCAATTTTGCATTTTATAAAGACGTATGCTTAAATACACCATTCATAAATATTACATCCCAAAGTCTCATTCATAAATATTAAATACCTAAGGCTCATCACATCATGCATAAATATTAAATCCCTAAAGCTCATTACATCATGCTTAAATATTACATAATATAGGACAAGGCCTAACATATGCTTGAGGGCTTAATATCATGTCGATTTTGAGACTTGAATGTCAGTGCAAGCTACATTAGTACATAACTTTTATGAATTTAATAAGACACTATTAAATTTTAAAATAGGGTCTTCTTACCATATCAAGATTTTCATGTCTTAATGGATATATAATTAAACAATAGAACATACAAAGACAAAGAATATTGTGTTTTTGTAGGAAAATCCTTAGAACAAGGAAAAACCCACTTTCAAAGTTATCTCAATCCCAACAAAAACCATTAAAATTGTTTATTTCAACTAAATTGGGATTATTTTAATAAACCCCAAATATAATTATTTTCACAAAGGTGAGATTTTTTAATATACCTCAAACACTATCAATTTTCATGAATACTTAGGTATTTTGTATATACCTCTCATGAGTTGGAGAGATTTCCTCATTCTCCTCATGTATTTTTACCCTAAAATCAATTTTACCCTACAATTTACCAAAAAATTAAATTTTCACATCAAGTGGGGATTGAATTACACTCTTATGTGCCATAGATATTTCACAGTGGGCTCCAAATTCTCTCATGTATCTCTTATATCTCCTCTATCACTTTCAAACTAGAAATGTTCAATTATTATGTCTCCTTTATCATGGTTGTTCTCCTCATCCTCATAGGTAGATGGGATCCATGATATGAAAACGTCTCCTCATACTCTCCTCCTCACAGAAACTTTTTGAGGAATGTAATTACATGCAAGGAATCTTCAATTTTTGATGAATTACATGCAAGGTATCTTCAATTTTTTAGGAATTACATGCAAAGTGCCACCATATTTCTAATGTTCTTACTCTCCTTCTACATTCTTAGAAGTAATATTCTATCACTTTATAATTTTGAATATTTAATAATTTTGAATTGACCCATCTAGATCTAGTTTTATGAACAAATTTGTAAAGAAGGCTCGGTAAATTTTATAATTCATCAAAAATATAGTTCCTTATTTGAATGGACCATGAAAGTAAACTAAACCAAATGATTCAAAAATCATAGATATTCATAAATACATGTACTTTCAATGCAAAATATAAAATTCTGGAATGTATGACACTTGTTTAAAGAAATTGTAATGGTATGCCATCTTCAGTTATTCGTTCATGATCGGCTTTTGACATTTTCCATTTTCTATTTTTTTTTTCTTGATTGAACTTCTATTAACTTTATGCGCTCTTCACATACCAAATGAATATATTGACAACTTATGACATCCGACTGATAGTCTTGAAAGTGAACATGACTATCGGTTTGATGAGTTTCTTAAAAAAAATAGTCTTTCAATATGATGGATCCTCTTTCATATAGAAAATCGTTATCATCAAAATCTTATAATAACTTCATGTTTTGTTCTTTGCATCGCATCAAATAATATTTCACATTTCCATTGTTGTCTACAGGTGCAACCATGACAAAGACATCTCCTGCAAATAATTTGATATGTTCCAACAAGCAATTTGTGTTAGATTATCACTCATGCACGTGCCATTAAACTCATCTACTATATATAAATTTTATATATCCAACTTACAAGTACATCTACAAGTTGTTTAAATATTTAAAAAATATATTTTCAAACAATTGAAACATAAAAATTACCTTCTCTAACAAGATTGAAAACTCTATCGCCATCAACTAACACTACAATTTCATTTGATTCCATCTCCTCTGACCTTTCAAGTGGAATTTTCCCTTTTATATTAAGTTCGCTATGTCTCCAAGCTTTAACATATTCTGCATTTTCGTTTTCGCAAATCTTTATGGATTTTATGTCCTCTATGCAAACTGAATAAAAACAAGATTCATTTCTTCTATCAAATGCAAACACATTTTGATAGCATTTTGTTTTAATTGAATGCACCTTTCGTGTCCCATGTATTGTATCAACTTCATATGGGATTGATCTATTTACATCTTGGTTTCCAACATACCAAAAAAACCTGCGCAAGACAAGAACTTGTTAACTTGAAATGTATAAAGAAAATGATTGAAGATCATATAAATTTGAACACGTGAATACAAATATCTTGTGTACATGTGTAACATGTATATATACACACCTGTGCACATCCCTTGATAGATTATTTTCATGGATTAGCACCAGTTTGCATCATTCAACAACTTGATCAGTGGATTCAAATCTATTGGCATGAGGATTCATCTGATACCTTCGAAGTGCTCATTTTACACATGCCATTGCCCCGTTGTGCTCTCCTTTTCCATGACCAGTCTCAAAAAAATTCCAACAATGTGTAATGTTTGATTTCTTATGAAAACGACACAACCAATAGAATGATCGTGAATATTTGAACTGACCCACACATTCATCTGACCATATCCAATGTCAATCAAATCTGATCCCACGCTCTTTCAATGAATCATAAAATTTGCAAAACAATGTTGTACATAATGTGTATCGTGTGCTCGATCATCACTTATATAAAAATGATATTCTTTAATAACATGTTGATTTTCATTGGTGTTTTCTATGTTATCAAGACTTAGTTGAGCATGTCTATATAGAACATGGACAAATATAGTAATTTGATCAGAATGATAATATTCACTACGTATTTCTTTTTGTACAACGAATGTGTAATTCTTTGCAAAATCAACTACAGGCAAAATTGTCCCTGGTGGAAACACTTCACGGTATTGTTTGAATTGTAGTTCTTTCCATCGATCTCTATGTGAATTCTTGGTGTAATTATAAATTTCTTCCTCAAACTTCTTCAAAAAATCTATCACATAGATTTTATCTACTTTCAAATCAATCCTTTTGGAAATAACATTTGAAGAAAGTGGAGTCGTGTTGTTGATATATTCATATATCTTCCAATTGATTGTTATATTAGAAAAATATTGATCATTCATATCAATAGGATACTTTGAGTGAAACAAACTTAGATTTCCACAACGATCACATTAATTTCCACCAACACATTTTTTTTGGTAAAATAATTCATCACCTTCTCTTTCACATAGAATTTCAGATATAAAAGCACGAAATGTGGAAGGAGGAGGTGAACTTGGCCACAAATGTTTACCAAAATCAAGAAAAGTATAGTAATATAACTCAAATTCCACATGATAACGACATCAACAAGTGTTACGAACAATGATGGGTCTAACAAACCATGGTTTTTGTTGCACAAATGTATTGATGGAAATTTTAACTTCTTTGTGCTCTTCTTTGAACTTATTGAACAATTTTATTTGTGTCATTGGAAATGTATGTTTTGGATGTTCTTCATATTGTTTTCATGTTATTCTTTGTCACAACACATCCCTTGTATGTGGTGAAACACGAGATTTTGTCAACCAACAATTACGGGATGATTCTTTAACATTTTTTGCAAGTCTATCTTTGTAGGCTTGTTTAGAAATAACTATCCAACAAGCAAGTTCATCATTTGCATCTATTTGCATCTATTTGCAATCGAAATTTTCTATGTTTGTACAATTTTTTTCTTGAGGTTCCCATCACTTTTACCATGTGTTGTGTCTAACGATATTTTATATTGCTAGATGAAACAACTGTTGTTTGTATCACTCTACGTGCAACACTGACATCTTTTTTTCGAGATTTTCCAAAAGATTTTAATACACTAGTTAGATTGTCAAAAACATTATGTTTCACCTTTGTATCTTTTGTCAACTTTTGAATACCCAATAATGATGTAGCTTATCTTAACTTTCTTGACTTTAATAGACAAAGTAAAAGTTGAGCTTGTATTGTTACTGATTCATCTTTGAAAAATGTATTATACATATTCTTAACACGATATCTTATATAATGCTTAGCTTCTATCTTCTCAAATTTGTCAGTATCAACATTTTCTAATATTCCATCATCAATGTTGATAGGTTCTTCTGCATATTTCAATTTAAATTTTATATTAAAAAAAAAAAAAAAACATAAATTCACTAAACTATATACAAGTGTTCATAGATTATATTATCTAGATTTATGTACATACCTATAGGTGATTAAACTTCTACTTCAATTTTGGTTTCAACGAATTCATCGACGTTATGAGGTAAATCTACTTGTGTTTTTTGAAAAACATCAAATTTGAATTACAATCAACTATATTTTAAACAATAATTTAAATAAATGAATTCTATACTTTTAATATAGACAATATGTACATGCATACCTAGTGGGACTTCTTCTTGTCGAAAATATCTATTTACATCATCATCATTTATTCCTTCAATATTTTCACGTTCTCATTTCTTTCTCCAATAATGCTCTTTCATCTCGAGTGCAACGAAATTTTCTCTTGTGCAAACTTGTGTTTCCCATGAGTATAGTTATCTATAAAAGTTTTTAAAAATTCAACATTTTAGAATAGTCTCAGAAAAACTTCATTGTCACAAAAAATATTAAAAAATAATATCAAGAATTTTATGTTAAACAAAGCCTTCACCTTGAAAATAATGTTCAAGTAAGTTTTCACCTTGAAAAAATGTTCAACAAACCCTTCAATATATAAATTGTTATTCCAATAAAAACTTGAACTTCAAAAAGATATATATATATATATATATATATATATATATATATATATATATATATATATATATATATATATTTGCATTCAAAACATCAATTAGCTTGTTCAAAACAACGAAAAAGATTATTCAAACTTTTTCTTAGGGTCTCCACATATGCAAAACCATGAAACAAGTGAGTGAATTGTGTTAAATTGATTCTTCCGAAAGCGTATTTATAATATTTGGCGCCAACTTAAATGAAACAATGTGTCCCTTCATTTTTCTCGGTCGATCAAATTCTCTCACCCACCTTTCGGCTGAAAGAATAATGTTCGGTCGAAAAGTGAGGAATCCGTTTATTTTCTACGGATTCCATTGGAAAAATATATTTTCGCTGAACAAAATATTTTTCGGCCGAAAGATTGTTTCAGTCGGAAACCTGCGAATGGGATTGTTTGCAGGAACCTGAGAATTCCCTCCAGCTTAATTGAACTTTGGAGGTTGCAGACTCCTGCAAATAATTAGAATTTAGTTTCGAAATTGATACCAGCATTTGCAAAATTAAATCTACTTTCAATGGATATAATTTTTTTTCATTTTCATTGTTTTTATCTAATTTTATTTAATTTTCTAAAAACATCACTGCATAATATTTTCAGATGACATTTTAATTCAATGAAATGGAATATCCATATCTCTAAAAATACACAGTAGAAAATTTAGAAAATTTTATATTCAAAATCCTTAAACTATTCTCTTCAAAAGGGTATTTTTAGATTTTACTTTTAAGTAAAAATTAAGATAGATACAAGGTGGGAGAAAACATGTGTTTAAAATATGCAACTTTTTCAGCTTGGTCAACTTCAAAAAAACCTAGAAATTATAATATTCATCTGTTAGATTCAAAACTATAGTCGTAAGAAAATAGAGTCTCTGTGGATTGTTGCAGTATATTTCGTTTGTCAAAAACAAAATTTTAATAATAAATACATTGTTGGGGGGGAAATAACTCATTATCATTTCTTTCATTTTTGAGGAACATACTATGAAACAATTGTCAAATTGACATATCAAATCTCAATAAAAATAATTTGAAAAATATTCAGTAGAAAGCTAACAAAATTCTTCACAAGTTTTGTTTTTACTGTAAAGTGAAATTATAAATAAAAAAAAATACTTTTGTATACCGGAAGTTGAAAAACTTGTGAAAATATGGTTTTTTTTTTCTCATAAAAAAAGCAAAATGGACACCTATCTTCATGATTTTACTCCATTTCGGAAAGATCTAAGCAAGGAGTACACATTTTGTTCACCCTAGCATGTGCCTTTGGCTACATGCTAGGAGTTTATGTCTAACATATCCACTATAATCCCCAGTTTAATTAATGTTTATGCATATATAATATGTGGCTACGACCAAGCGATGTAAAATGTGAATTGTATTTCCTTGTTTTATTAATAAAAATGTGATGTCAGCTGCTAAGGGGACATGGACAAGAGATAAAAAAAAATTTAAAATTTAAAATTTAAAATTTTAAAATTTTAAAAATTTTAAAAATTAAAAATTTGTTAATTTGAAATTTTAAGGGAAATTGCTGCTAGGAAAACTAACAACAAATCAACAACAAACACTTGTTGTTTTAGTGCAACTCATATAGGAGTTCACTCTTCAAGCTTGACAACTTGGCTCTTCAGTTTTCCAACTCCAATTCGCTCCAATTACGCTCCATATTTCTATATAATTCTCCTTCCATGGTTGCATCAACTTCAAGCTCTATTTCTTGCTCTCCCCCTTTTTCCCATCCACAAACTTGAATAACTAAAAATTGTTGTCCCAACCCATACAAATTTCGTCTCCTTGGCTTGCCTTTCTTGACTCACATTATTTCCCAAGATGATTGTACTCAACCCCCATGTGCCCAATAAATTTTGGATATGACCACTCACACCCACCCTCTTACATGTATTCAATGATTGACTTTGGGAACACTCAGTTAGAAATGGGAAGGTTCATATACAAATAACAAATTTAAGAAATAGGTTAAATCAATATACATGGGTATTTCCCCTTAGACCCCTCTTGGCCATTATCCTAAACACTCCCCCTATTGTGGATTAATTAACCCTTGAGTTTCCAGCTGACAAATTCCTAGCTGCTTGTGTTAGAGAGACCTTTATAAATGAATGGTACTCATGAGGGATTGAGGTCAAGAGGAAGAGATCTGGTGGAAAATTAGGATAGTTCTAGGAAAATATCAGTTGGGTTGAGAGTTTTATGACTTGTGAGTGGACTGTAAGAGACCACCCTCTTTTGTGGATTGCTAGCCTCAGCTCGGGGGTGACTGGCTGTTGAGATTTGGAACAATCAGTCTCTGGTTGGGTGGAACATCCATCTCAAGCAGCTGGTTGCACCATTGTTGTGAAAAGATAAGGGTTTTATCTTTCTATTATGTTAAAATTATGTGTTTAATTAGTGTGCATGAACTCTGTGTATTTGGAAGTGATTTATATGCTATTGTGATGAGTTGTTTAGCTTCATTTCATGTTGATTATTAGCATGTTGTAGATGCTTCTATTTTTTGGTTTTGGACATCAACTAAATCTATTTTAATTTCATAGATGTAAGCTACAGGAAATCAACTAACTGTAAATGAATTCATTTAGATAGCATAAATTTTAAAAAAAAAATAGAGTAGTATGCACTGTAATGTCACTCAGACGGGCTGGAGGATGTTACATTATGGTATCAGAGATTCTCATTCAAACACTGGGCTTGTATGGGCCAAGATGGCTCAGAATTTGTGAAATTCGTTGTTGTAGATTTTGTCTGTGACCAATTTGGGGGGGGGGAATGGAATTTTAGAGAGAAATCTCCAATACCATGAGTGGAATCCGAGTTTTAATGACTTCATATGGTTTGAGAGGGTTAATGGAGTAGAGTGGTGAAGTTGCAGATCGAATTTGGACCTGGAATGGTCAAAATTTGATTTTTAATGGCCGCATGTACAGTTATAGATAGTTTGGAGAATCAACGATTGAGATCGTGCTTGATCTGATGATTAACGGTCAAGATTCATCATGATAAATTTGAAAATTCCTAAGGATTCGACCATTTGAAATTTTGATGGGATAAATGACCAAGTTTAAATCAGGGATTGTGAAAGAGGGCTAAGCCTTCCGGGCTTCGGGACTTCGGAGGTCTGGAGCTCCGGGATGTTAGAAATTCACAGCACTCTAATCTCGTCGAAGGAAACCTACTGAAAAAGTTACCAAAGAGTTCGACCTACAACTAGCGGTTTCTTATCCGCTATCGTGGGATCCGCCTTATCATTAAACCATGACCAATTTTCAGACGCGAAGTAAATTGGGTCGTAGATCTAAGGATCTTCATAATCCTTCCTAACCGTTGGATATACGCTACAGTCAAATTCAGTGTTGACCCACTCCGGGAGTGAAAAGGCATTACACAGTTGGAACTCCCTGAATGTCGAAGTCGTGAAGTGACGTGGCCATAGATGTAAGGATCCTTCGAGACCCTTCTCGACCATTAGATCGAGTATAGTTTAAGGATAGGGTATGCGGTACCTTTAATCGACAACACGCAACCATCCCTGCTTTATGACATTTCTGGTAGGTAAACCTTTGAGACTTAAATGGGTTAAGATCTATAAGGGATGAAAAGTCTCAAAGTAACACAAGTCGTATATCTAAGGATCCTTCAGGACCCTTCCTGACTGCCAGATGCAAGTTACGGTCATTCGACGTTAACCCATTCCAGGCACAAAAGAGTTTGGAAGGACTGGAATCCTCGAACGCCGAAATCGTGAACCAACTTGAGTCATTGATCGAGGGAATATTGGAAAACTTTCTCAACCATTCGATCAACTAGTGGAAGGATAGTGTAAAAACTTCGGTGAATTCATACTCTGAGAAACGTAAGGTACAAGGGGTAAGAATATCCCGAAATTCGAAGGCTGGAGTACGTGATGAGGAACTTCGAGACTCTGGGAGATGCAAGGATATAGGAAGATGCATTAAGTGCCAAAGTGTCGAAGCGTTGAAGGTCAGAGTATGTGGTGAGGAATTCTAGAACTTCAGAACTTCGGTGCTCTGGGATATTCAAGGGTATAGGAGGATGTGTTAAACGTTGAAGCGTTGAAATTTTCCCTTGTCGAAGTGTTCAACATCGATAGATTGTGAAGTCACAACTTGTCCATCACAACTAATGATTAAGATAGTTTTTTCAGTCATAAATTCTTTGAGGTGACCAAAGTTCTTCATAGTTGTGGGAAGTGGAGATCAAACCGTCCATCAAGGACACAGATCAACGAAGGAGAGCGAAAACACATTTGAAGTTGTAAGGGAGTTAATTGTCAGGAGGTTGTGCACTTTGATCAGGATCGTCGAATAAATTGACTATGTGTTGGCATAGGATCTACGCGTGCAATGAGGAAGGATTTAACAAGAGGCCATGTTTGAACGCACGGTTTGTAGATATCAATGATTTATTAAGTCATGACCATTGATGAAAATGCTTGAGGAGTGTGATTTTAGTGTAGGACCCTTGCCAAGTCTAAACCTTGTGTTAGGCACAGACAAATCTCAATTGTCAGATATAAGGGTGGATAAAACCTCCACCATAGATTCTGGAGTGGAAAGATTCCTTCGGACTTCGAAACTCCGAGAAAGTTTGTAGACCTGTACAAGAATATTGAAGGGGTCGAAGGCCCGGTACTCGCGAAGATCGAGAGATATCCCCTGCAAACCGCAGCCAAGCTATCATCAGGGGATGACAACCCATGTCATGAGTGTGCCATGTCAGATGATGTAAGAGAAGTGAAACTACGTGGATGCCACATGGCGAAGGGGATGGTCATTGGCCAAAGATGCCCCAAAAAACTTTGGAAGGCTATAACTTTCAAACCAAAGCTCAGATTTGAACATATAAATAATCATTGGAAAGGTATTGAGGAGTAGAAGACATCTATTAACCCAGAATTTTGATTTGGGCAATCAAATTTCTCATAAATTAATAAATGGATTTCTGTAGAAGTAATTGTAGCTTGTAGTTGTTGTAACTTTTCACTCATAATTCATATTGAGGCATGAGTACATGTTGGTTGTGGAGCCTGGTTATCTTCCAAATTCAGAGGTCTTTTACTTTTATCCATGTTTATACCCCATGAAGTATTTACACCCCAGAAGTATGTACACTCTTCCATGCGGGGGAGTGCAGAGGGGGGGTACCCCCTATGCGGGGTCCGGGGGGGCTATCCCCCTGGCTGGGGGATCTGGGGGCAAGCGGACCCCCGGCGAGGGTTCAAGGGAAGCATACCCCAATGGGGGTTCGGGGGTGAAGTCCCCAAAGGAAAATTTTTCTTGTAAATGTATATTGTAATTTCATTGTAAATTTGGACCGTTCATTATAACGTCTCAGATCTAACAATAGAGATTATGTTAGGGTTTTTTTCCCTAGAAGGCAACCCTCTTTTATGAGGGAAATGTATTGCGACTATGGTTGATGGTGAATATTGTATTCTGAGATAGGAGACTGTGAGAGAAATAAGAGGAAGTTACAGTGGGTTTGTTGTAGGTTGTATCCCTTCATATGTTGAATAATAATAAAGGAAGGACCTGGAAATTTCTCTAATGGACGTAGCCCGCACTGGGTGAACCACATAAATCTGTGTCTCTATTGTATTGTGTATCTTCTATGTTTTGTTTTCGCATTTGTTTTATTTATTGCTCCATGGTCCTGTTTTTTTAACAGTACATTCATTGGGAAGTTGTTTCAGGGAGGAATGCATCAAGCAAATAAAAATTTGAGTTGGTGCAATATGTCCTCCATAAATTGATGAAGAAATAAAGTGTATCCTATATGATGAAATTTTTATGCTATGCATATTTCTAACAGTAATTATTATATGCACATTTCTTTCAGAATTAGAGGTACATAAAGAAACTTTAGTTATTATATGAGGACTAGAGTCATAGAATATGCTCAAGGATCTTACAACCATGAGGAAGAGATTAGAGGTCTACATATCAACATGGGGAATGCTGAGACATAGTCAAATGGAAGAAGAGATAGGCAAGATCATGCCACTATGAGAAGCCTACATAGGGAAGTGCAGAGCTACAAGGATGATAATGGAAGGATCATGAGGGCTTGGGAAGAGATACTTCAAAGATTGAGCATGTTGCATAAGTAAGTTAACAAAGATTCTAGCACCAAGCAAGCAACTAGTGTTAGACAAGTATCAATGTCTAGATCCCATAGCAAAAGGGATGATCATGGAAATGATAAGCAATCAAGATCATGACCAGACACCATTTTTATCCAAGGCATTACACTAGAAGAACTCATGCAAGCTCAAGGCCAGGGAGCAACCCAAGTGTGTCTCATGTTCGGAGGAAGAGAAGAAGGCATGAGGCAAACAACTTGCAAGGTGAACTCAAGAAAATCAAGCCACCTACTTTCAATGGTGAACACATGAAAGGAGAAGAGGTAGAGGCTTGGTTGTTGGAAATGAAGAAGTATTTCTAGCTACATGATTACCCATATCGGTTAGAAGCCATGATTTCCAGCTATCACTTGCAAGGAAAGGCAACGATATGGTGGGATAAACTTAAGAAATCCAAGAACCTCGATGAGAAAAGGATATAATGGAGGTATTTCAAAGGATATTTTCAAGATAAATATTTGTCCAAGCATTACTATGAGAGAAAGATGAAAGAGTTCTTTGAACTCAAGTTGGGAACCATGACAATAGAGGAATATGAGAAGCGGTTCTTTGAATTGTTGAAGTATGTTGACTTCATCAAGGATGAGAAGGTTAAAATCCAAATGTTTCTAAGTTGGTTAACCTCCTTCTGTAGTGACAACATTCAATATGATAATACCAAGACCTTGGAGGAAACCATAAGGAGAGAAAGACACCTTTATGAACAAAGAAAATGAAGACCAAAGTTCCAAAAGGCTTGGAATGACAAGATGAAAGGGAAAAAGGATCAAAGGAAGAAAGGTTTTAAGCCACCCTTTTTCAGAAATAAATTCCAAACAAATCAAGAAGGCTAGGAAACTCAAAATGAGCAAAAGAATGCAGATTTGTTTGGGAAAAGGACAAGGCAACAACCCGTTCAATGTTGGGAATGTGAGCGGAACCACTTATATAGGGACTTCCCTAACAAAGGAGAAATAATGAGGAATTTCCATGACATTCAAGATGTTGAAACAATGGAACACATGGGAGGAAGCATGCCAAGGATTTATGCAGCCTTGGAAAACAAATAGGTAGAATATCAATCCCACATGATCGAAGTGGAAGGTAATATGGATAACCATCCCATAGCAATTTTAATTGATTTTTTAGCTATTCATAGTTACATAAATGCTAACATTGTTGAAATATTTCACTTGCAAAGAAGTAAGAATAATAAATCTTGGTTAGTTCAGTTAGCCACAGGGGGCTAAGAGGAAAATCAATGAGTTGGTTAAAGAATGTCAAATAGACATGAATTGAATCAACATGAAGGTAGATGTAAAAATCATACCATTGGGTCCATATGACTCTCTAATTGGAATGGATTGGATGGAAAAAACATCATGTTGTGCTAGATTGTTACATCAATACAATCACATGTCTTGATGGAGAAGGGCGACAAGGCAGAATTAAAGGCATTCCAAGAGTTGTAGTTGTTAGAGAGATTTCAACTATGCATTTGAACAATAGCTTTAGGAAGGGATGTCATATGTTTGTAGCCCATATGGGGGAGGAACCAAAGATAAAGTAGCAAGCATTGAAGACCATCCGGTCTTGAGTAATTTTGAATATTTTGTAGAGAAATTCCAGGATTTCCACCCAAGAGAGATATTGATTTCTCTATTGATTTAGTGCCAGGAGTTGCCCCAATGTCTAAGACACCATACAAAATGGGTACACCAAAATTGAAGGAGTTATAGATGTATCTTAAAGAGTTGTTAAAAAGGGGTAATATACACCCAAGTGTGTCACCTTAGGGAGCCCTAGTTCTTTTTGTGAAGAAGAAGGATGGAACCTTAAGGTTGTGTATTGATTTCATGCATCTTAATAAGGTTACCATAAATAATAAGTATCATTTTCCCAAAATTGACGATTTGATTGATAAGCTCAAGGGTGCAAGAATATTTTCCAAGATTGACTTGAGATCAGGTTATTATCAAGGATAAAGGAAGAAGACATCAACAAGATAACATTCTGGACAAGATATGGGCATTATGAATTCATGGTAATTCCATTTGAGCTATCAAATGCCCCAACATTTTTTATGTGTCTGATGAATAGAATGTTCAGGGAATACCTGGACAAGTTCATGATTGTGTTCTTAGATGATATACTCGCTACTCTAAATGTGAAGAGGAACATGAGAAACATTTAAGAATGGTGTTGCAAGTTTTAATAGAGCATAGATTATATGATAATCTAAGTAAGTGCATATTTTATCAAAAGAAGATTCACCACTTGGGGTATATAATATCAACAACAGGGATAGAGGTTGATCCCGAGAAAATAGAGGCCATTAGATGATGGACAACACTGAATAATGTGACAGAGGTCAGATAATTCATGGGTCTTTCTGGTTATTACCAAATATTCATAAAAGGGTTCCCAAAGATTTCAAGTTCAATCACTTCTTTGCAAAAGAAGGGAGTGAAGTTCGAATGGACTTCCAAGTGTGAAGAGAGTTTTCAACAATTGAAGGGAATATTGACAAGTGCACCAATCTTGAAGATTGCAGATCCAAACATATATTTTTTTGTGTGCACCGATGCATGCAAAGAAGGACTTGGTGGAGTTCTCAATCAAAAGGATCATGTGGTATGCTATGGGTCCAGAAAATTAAAAGAGCATGAGAGGAATTATGTTGCACATGACTTGGAGTTAGCAATTATTGTACATGCATTAAAAATGTGGAGGTGTTGGCATTGGAAGTCACCTCTGGATTGCAGCAGGGGTAACCCCAAGGCCCATCAGTTTGTATGTCACAGTAAATAGTTTGAAGGGTGGTCTAATGGATGCAGTCTCAAGATTATATCACTTTAACTCAGACAACTAGGTTGGGGAGGCACAGATAAGTGAGGTCTTGATCTAACTTAAGCCGGTAATTTTGTGTAGCTATGAGTAGGCAGAAGAAACATGGGAAAAGCATGAAAGTCTGCTCTGGACATCCAGTCTTCTAGCAGCCTGTAGAGGAAAAGTCTCAGATACAAGATCCTCTTGAATCTGAAAACTTCGAGAAGCTGAAAACGTTGCAACAACAGATATAGTCAAACCTATACTATACTATAGTCACAACACCCGACTGGATCATCCATGCCCGAGATTTCAATGTCAGAAGCAAAGAAATGAAAGGAGAACTTGGATGCGATTAAACAAGAAGCCTCAAATAACAGTCATAACCAGAGAACCAGAGGCCTCATTAAAACATTACAATCTGGAGCATTGATCTACCATCGACCACAAAAAAAATGGTAAATATTCCTACAAATACTTAGAACTGGCTCCATCCTGCTGAAGGCACGATCATGTCATGTGTTTAAGGCTTTGCGTTGGTGAGTTCCTCTGTCAGGTTGTGCATGAAGACATTAGTCAGACTATCCATGCAGTCTTATGTCAAAAGAAATCTCTATCAGACTGAACTGACAGTCTTCTTCCATGATTTATCCCTCTCTAGCCTTCTATTTATGGAAGGAGACGATGCCTCACCCACCATCCCTGCTTTCATTAAATACTTCATTAGGATCGGAGAGTCCCAAGTCAACTTTGCATTTGAATAGCATGGTGGTCTTCTCTTGGATGTATGTTGCTTTGTTGAACTGCTACAAGGGGACCCAGATGACGAGCGTGGATGAGCATCTGGCAGGGATGATGGCGCCATCAACGTGGAGGTGAGACGAGAGGCACCCATGTGGACAAACGTGATAGATGGAAAGTGACCGAGAAAGTACAGGTGGCGAAAAACATGGGTGTTTCTCTGGAACAGGACAACGATGAAGTGACACAAGGTGATGATGTGGGGGCAGAGGAAAGGCCATGGCAGTAGATGAGATGGGGACCATCTTCCTAGAAGGAGGTGAGCAGTAGAACACCTGGCAGGAGATGGTAGGCGGGAGTGATAAGGGGACATGGTCTGAAGGTGAGTGGAGGATAGGTGTACCATAATGAGATGAGGAGGGAGAGCAGGCGATGTGATGGGAAAGGGTGAGAGACGGA